>VIAB01030685.1:3099-16490 GCA_009801035.1 Oophaga pumilio
TGGATTATTTTATTTTTTAAAGGTAATAAATGGGTAAAAGAAGGGGAGTGCTTTTTACATATAAAGGACCTTTCTTTGTATGTGTTTAATACTTTGACAAAAGGGTTAGTAAAGGGTCTCATATAGACGCTTCTCCATTACTAACCCCTGGGCTTGATTTCAGCAGACATTACACAGCTTACATCAACCCCAAAACCATTACACCACTTTCCAACACACCAAGGCAAGTGGGAAGAGTCGAGGCTAAGAAATGGATACACCATTTCTAGGGAGGCTGGGGACTGGTGTTATTAGTCTGGGACTAGGCCAATATCTATGGCCTCTTCCTAACCTATTAATATCAGCCTGCATCTGTTTGCTTAGCATTTGCTGGTTATTAAAAATAGGGGGGATTCCACATAGTTTTGGGAGTCCCCCCTTTAAAATGAACAGTAAAGGCTACACAGACAGCTGTGAGCTGATATTAATAGGAAGCTTCATGGATATTAACCTCATCCCAGAATACTAACACAAGCCCCCTGGTGTCTGCTTTCCCTCAGTTGGATATTAGAAATAAGGGGGACCCCATACCATTTTTTTCTTTTATTTCTTTATTTACTAGCTAAATACATGTACAATAAGCTACACATGCACTGCACTAATTATATATCTCATTGATATATTTCTTACCATGCACAGGCGCTAGCTGGTGAATATTCTCATCTGCTTCGCCTGCTCTTGCTGCTATCAGCAATAACAGGCTAAGCTGATGAGAGTAGTAGTCATCAGCAGTCAATTCTTAACCGATGGTAAGCTTGTAACCGCCGGTCACAGCCACTAGCTCACACTCTGTCCTCTGCGTCCACAATACCCAGTGGCTGTGACCAGCGGTAACTTCAGTAACGTTACCGCCAGTCGGAGCAGGTGTTTCCTATGCTGTCACACAGATGACAGAACTGCTGGTTGTTCAGGCCCCTCTATTCACTTGAATGGGGTCCTTGATTCAGGATCAAGTTTGGGTACTGTTCTGATACTCGAACCAAAGTTACCACAGGTCCACCAATCCCTTGTGAAGATTTATTACTTAAATGAGAGATGTCACTAATGATTACTCTATTAACTGTAGACTATACACTATTTACAGAACTCCTGTGTATAATGTTACTGGTGTTCACTGTATTCCCTACATATACCCTACATTGGCATGTAAATGTTTGGGCACCCCTGGTCAAAATTACTTTTAAAGTGAACAGCTAAGCAACTTGAAGATGAAATGATCTCAAAACGGCCAAAAGTTAAAGACACATTTCCTTTGTATTTTATGCAAAAAAAAGTTTTCATTTTAAAAATTACAAAAACAAAAATGGGACGATACAAAAATTTTGGCACTATTGAAGATTTGTGTGCTCAAATAACTTTGCCCAAGGTTTCAGACCTTAATTAGCCTGTTAGGGTTATGGTTTGTTCGCTATCATTGTTAGGAAAGGCCAGGTGATGCAAATTTCCCAGCTTTACAAAAATGCATCCTCCTCTAACCTATTGCCAAAAAACAGCAGCCATGGGTTCTTCTAAGCAGCTGCCTAGCACTTTGAAAAAGAAAATGGTGCAGGCCCACTAAGGAGGAGAAGGCTATAAAAAAAATAGCAAAGCATTTCCAAGTTGACCTTTCCTCGGTTTGAAATGTAAAAAAAGTGGCAGTTGACAGGGACAGTAGAGGTCAAAGTAAGGTCTGGAAGAGATGGCAAAATTTTAGTGACTGCTGCTCATAGGATTGCTAGAGAGGCAAATCAGAATCCCTGCTTGACTGCAAAACACCTTTAGGAAGATTTAGCAGGCTATGGAGTTGTGTTATATTGTTGTAATATTCAGATACACCTGCACAAATATGGCCTTCATGGAGTCAACAGAAGAAAACATCTCCTGCGTCCTCACCAACATTTCAGAAGTCCCCAAAAGAACATCGAAACAAGCCTGATGCATTTTGGAAAAAAGTTATATGGACCAATGAGGTTAAAATAAAACTCTTTGGTCACAATGATCAAAGGTATATGTGGAGAAAAAAGGGCACAGAATTTCAGGAAAAGAATATTTTACCAACCATTAAGCATGAGGGTGGAACAATCATGCTTTGGGGTTGTGTTGCAGGCAATGACATGGGGAACATTTCATGGGTAGAGGGAAGAATGGATTCAATAAAATTTCAACAAATTTTTGATACAAATATAATACCATCTGTAAAAAAGCTCAAGTTGAAATGAAGATTGGTTCCACAAATGGATAATGATCCTAAACACACATCAAAATCCCCAATAGACTACCACAAAAGGCTTAAACTGTAGGTTTTACAATGGTCTTCACAGTTCCCTGATCTGAACATCATTGAAAATCTGTGGCTAGTCTTCAAAATAGCAGTGCAGGCAAAGTGACCCATGAACCTCACAGAACTTGAAGAATTTTCCAAGGAAGAATGGATGAAAATCCCTGAAACAAGAATTGAAACACTCTTGCTTGGCTACAAAAAGCGTTTACAAACTGTGATCCTTTCAAACGGGGGTGCTACTAGGTACTAACCATACAGGATGCCCAAACTTTTGCATTGTCCCATTTTCCTTTTTGTAATTTTTAAAATGTAAAAATTAAAAAATATTTTTTTTTGTCTAGAATACAAAGGAAATGTGTCATCTTTAATTTTAGGCCTTTTAGAGATCATTTCATCTTCAAAATACAAAGGAAATGTGTCATCTTTAATTTTAGGCCTTTTACAGATCATTTCATCTTCAACTTGCTTAAAGTGCACCTGTCAGCAGTTTTGGCTGATATAAGATGTGGACATCACCTTTCAGGGCTTATATACATTTTATAATGCTGTATATTAGCCCCCAACCCGACCTGGAAGAACTGAAAAATAAGTTTTATTATATTTACCTGTGGGGTGGTCCGGTCCGATGGGTGTCGCTGGTCTTGGTTTTTGTGGAGAAAAGATGAATTGGTGTGTTGGAATCTGATGCTTCTGATTTATTTTTGTGCAGTATCAGGTTAAGTTAAGCAAAAATTTTGCAACTTATTATTAAAGTGTATTATGCCAGATTTTTGGTGAGAACAATTTGATGAATCAGGACCTTCATTTATTACAGCCCGTATTTCCTCAATTTGTGTTACTTACCTCACAGTGATATAGTATATTGTTTTGCAGTCTCTACTACAATTTGTTTTGCAGACAAAAATATTAAAGATCTAAAAAACAAACTATAAAACTAGGAAACAAATTAAAATGTCTTTTCAGTTGAAATTTGTTATGTAAGGAGAATTTCTTCACAGACATTTTGATGTCTGAACAGATTTCCCATAAAAATACTAAATCTAGGTTTTAAACATATATCAGCATAAGCTTAAGCAATTACAAAGCTTTACATTTATATAGTAACTACTCATTGTTCTGGAGGTACAGAACAAGGTCAGGTTCTCAAGGTCAGGAAATACTGCGGGTTTGACTGCGGATTTATGCAGTGTGAAACCCGCAGCAGCCAGATGTTACAGCATAGTGAATGGGATTTCAAGAATCCCATGTCCAATATGTGTTCACAGATGCGGACACGGACAAGCAGCGCGTCTTCCCAGACCACTGCATCTCATTCTCTGTTGCGGAGACGCTAGTCTTCGCAAGAGAAATTACAGCGATAGAAATGTATTGAAAGTGGTAAATCCAGACAGTTCAGTGAACACATATGGATTTACCTACATTCAATAGAATGCAACGCTTTGGATGCAGAGAACATGCGCTGCGTCCAAAGCGATACTAATTCCAGAACGTGGGCACCCGGCCTAATGCAAATCTGTTCTTGTTGTGTTTGTAGCAAGAGAGTTGCGTAGAGAAAAAGATAAAATGCGTCATGTTACTTTCCCCAACATATTTTTATGAATGACCTTCTTTTACTAGCATGTTTTTCATAACGTGTTATTAATTTTGTAAGGCATTGAACAGCAGTGACGAAAAGAGAAAACATACAGCAATGTATGCAAATAAATATAATAGTAGAATCTGGTAACATTGCAAATAATAGATGTGTAATGCTAAATCCACAAGAAAGGAGAAAAAAACTCCAGGACAATTGAGATCTTACTTTATCATGCCTGTATTACATCAATGTCACTGCATCTACAGTGAAGACCAAGATGATAGAGTGACAGATGTCATTACAAATGAAAATGTCTAAGGTCTTGTGTACACATCACAACGTGTGATGGTTTATGAAAGGTACTTTACTGACTCAGCTCACAAAGCAGACAACACAATCAATTTGAAAACAGAAAAGTGTGCAGTTTGCACTGAGTATTATTTCCCATGATATACTGGAGTAGCTCAAGGTGTTTTCTTTGAAGACTTTATAAGTCATGGAGCAGGAATGCCAATCATGTATATCTTAAATAAAATGGAATGAGCACATCAATCATTGACCTTGAATAACTCATATTTGCAGACCAACATGTTATTTTCATTTACCATTCAAATTTCACATGATTACACAATTGTTAAAGAGATGTGCTGAATAACATCACAGCCACTCTTTTTGGAGTGCATGATAGATTTGAGAAATTATTAATTGCTGTGTATAATGATATTATTAGAATTTCTAAACTCCCAGCATATTGTTGAGTTGCAAGCATAGCCACCATCATGGAATTACTGACCTTACTACTGTATTGGGCCCGGTGAGCAGTATCAAAAAAGGGGGCCAGGACGCGCTGGCAGCCCAGGTTCCCCTCTTTTGCTTCTGCTCGCGAGGCCCCAGGCGCAATAGTTCAGTAGTTCAGGGCCACTGCACGCCAGATACATAACAACACTGCGGTCAGAAATTGGTGCTGTACCTTTAAGCCGCAGCAGCAGGCCCAAGTGCATCTTGGTCCTGACATAGTACTCCGGTCATGTGACACTCTGCGAGTTCTTCTTCATTTCGGAGAAGAGCAGCATACCACGTTCATGGGAGACAGGAGACATTGAAGTTTGCGGCGGGCAGGCAGAGGAGTAGGGCAGTGTTTGAGGACTTGGAGGAGGCTGCAGAGGAGAGTGAGGTGAGGGGAGTGAGGTGAGGGGAGGCTGCTGAGGGGAGTAAGGAGAGGAGAGAGGAGGCTGCTGAAGGAAGTAAGAAGAAAGGAAGCTGCTGAGGGAAGTGAGGCGATGGGATGCTGCTGAGGGGACTGAGAAGAAAGGAGGCTGCTGAGGGGAGTGAGGAGATGGGAGACTGCTGAGGGGAATGAAGAGAGGGGCGGCTGCTGAGGGGAGTAAGGGGATGGGAGGCTGCTGTGGGGAGTGAGAAGAAAGGAGGCTGCTGAGGAGAGTGAGGAGAATGGACGCTGCTGAGGAGAGGGAGGAGAGGGGAGGCTACAGAGGGGAGTGAGGAGAGGGAAGTATGCAGAAGGGAGTGAGGAGAGGGGAGGCTGCAGAGGGTAGTCTGCATCCGGCAGGATGAGGCTGCTGAGGGGAGGTTACTGAGGTGAGTTTGTGTCCAGCAGGGTGAAGCTGCTGAGGGAATTCTGCATCTGGCAGGGGGAGGCTAGTGAGGGGAGGCTGCATCCGGCAGGGGAGGCTGCTTATGGGAGTGAGGAGAGGCTGCTGAAGTAAGTCTGCATCCAGCAGGGGGAAGCTGCTGAGGGAAGTCTGCATCCAAAAAGGTGAGGCTGAGGTGGTGGTGAGGATGACCAGGGTTAGTTGACTAGGCGGCGCCAATTGCGTTTTAAAAGGGTGCCAACCTCTGCGGACAGGTAGGAACAAGAGTAGTTGATATTTTTTTTCTATTATCATTTTTTGAGTTCTCATGTTTTGGAGTGTATTTATAGTATATTCTAGAATTTATAGGGTTTTAATGAATACTAATAAAGAGATTTTTTGGTAGTGTATAATCGGTGAATATATATGCAATAATATACACTGTTTACATTTATTAACCCCTTAACACCCAATGATGTGCAGTGTCCATCATTGAATGCATCCCCCCTGTTTGGTGCGGGCTCCGGCAATGAGCGTGCACCTTCTCCGGCACATGACAGATGATCTGATCAGCTGTCACGTGCCCCTAACAGATTCGGGTGTATTCGCGATCCACCCGCAGCTGTTAACATGTTAAATGCCACTGTCAATGTCTGACAGTGGCACTTAACAACCACGCCCATTGGTACCCGTGTCACATGACTATGGGTCGCTGATGGGCTGGCATGACAATCCGGAGTCTAAGCAGACCCTTGTGGTTGTTATTGCCGCTCTGCTATGATAATCGCCTGGTAGGCGGTGCTCATAGCAAGTGAGCATTTCTGCTCCATGTAGCTCTGAAGCCCTGCTCTATGTAGCACAAGCTACAAGAACCCCCAGGCCGACCGATTGTCACAGCCTCTGACTCGATTCTCTCTCCTATCACCATATATGCCTCATACGCATGGCATACAGTCTGTCCAACATTTGCTAGAATCATCTGATTTCAGCAGTGCCCAAGTCAACCTATGTAAAGGAATTATTTTATGTTTCAGGACAAATTCTTTTTACAGGTACACGGGACCGCGATGGGCTCGAACGTAGCACCCCCCTATGCTAATTGTTACATGTCTCATTTTGAAGAGACAAGCATTTACACCTGCTCTCTCTTCAAAGATAACGTCATCATGTGGAAATGTTACATCGATGACATATTTTGCATATGGGGGCACGGTCGAGTCCCTGCTCAAATTCCACCAGTTCTTGAATCAGTCATGGCCAGGCTTGAGTTTTACCATCTCACATGATCCATCTAAGATCAATTTTTTGGACACATTAGTCATTAAGGACTTAGAGGGCAAATTACCTACGGACCTTTTCACTAAGCCAACAGACCGCAACGGCCTGCTCCATTTTACCAGCTTCCATTCTACTACCATGAAAAGATCTATCCCTAGATCACAGTTTCATCGGGTGAGACTCATTGTCTCAAATCCCACCACTCTCAATACACGTCTAACCGAGATGAGTACGAAATTTCAAGAAAGAGGCTACCCGCTAAAAATTTTGGACACTTCCACCAGTCCATCCACCCGCACTAAACGGGACAACATGGGCAGAATTGCCTTTGTACATTCCTATCATCCTTTTGCATATATTTTACATAGATCAATACGCCAACATTGGTCCCTTCTTCAACAGGACCATCCGAGAATCTCGGAGTTTACTAAACCATTTCTCCCATGCTTCTGTCGCGCCCCCAATCTTCGAGACTCCCTAATCAGAGCAGATCTAGGGTCTACAAAACCTAGGACGACACAAGGTTTTATAAGACGAACGAGAGTAGGCACCTTCCCTTGCCTTAACTGCACCTAATGCTCCAATGTTCAAAAAGGTGAGGCCATTCATCACCCCCACACAGGTAAAGCATTTAAAATTCGGGGCTATTTCACTTGCAATACTTTATTTGTCACTTATGCAATAAAATGTCCATGTGGTCTCTTGTATATTGGCAAAACCACTCAGCCAGCGAAGGATCGCATCTCAAAACATAAGTCCAAAATACACTCCTCCCAATTCCCACCATTTTGTTTCTGCTGGACACATGATTTCCCAGCTTAAATTCCAAATTTCGGAACAGGCTCCACAACCTAGGAGGGGTGGAGATCGCACACGACAATTAAAGCGCCGCAAAGCTTATTGGATTCACACCATTGATACACTGTCACCCAAGGGTTTAAATCGTGACTATGATTTATTATCCTTTATCTAATCATTGAGCTCAAGTGTATTACCCCTTATGCCTATTCTCATAATAGGGGCATATATGTGTGTATATATAGTTGAATACCAGTTATTTTTTCTATATATGGAGAAGAGTGATTCGTCGTGCGTGATCGCATTCTCCTGCTAATATAGCTACCTGTCTTTTCTTATGCATAATTATAAATTGTTTTTTCTGCCCATGTCATGGTGGAACCATTCCATCTCAATTTAACCACAACGCCTGCTCATCATATAGCAATAACTAGTTTATTGACTTTGTGAGAACCATTTACTAATCTGTTGCCTCTTTCTCTCTAGAGTCACCTATATTAAAGACACCCTGGTCCGGGGATCTCCTGCTCTCACGAACACCTAGTGCGCTTACATCTGAGCACATCACTTTTCACGTCCGCTCCCCAGGACCTTGCTATGCCTCGGCATCACTCTTTGAACGCAGCACCAGCCTGTGACACGCACAGCCATTGCTTTCCGCTTTGGTCACTTCCGGTTTCTCACCCAGCACTGCCATTGGCGTCCTTCAGCGGTTATTCCCGCCCCTTCCCCTTTTACTTATGACACGCGCTGCCTGTCAGTGACGCACATGAACTAGCGGTGGATACCGCGTCCTTTCACTGCCCTCCGCTGACACCGGACTTCTTACTCCACACCGCGTTCAGGTATGTCCCTTTGCGTTCCGATCAGCTGATGCCGCACATTTTGCTTAATTCATCCACATACCAACTGAGCCGTTGTTAGTTTTCAGGTGATTAACCCTATCACCCTGACAAAAGGGCTGTTGTTTACAAGGCACTTGGTATGTAACGCCTAATAATAATATAGACTCACCCGTGAGCCACTCTCAATTTTTACCACGTTTCTTATCAGAATCAATTTATTAAATTATAAGAAGGGCATTAATATCAAAAATGATAAACAGAAAGCCCTATAGGCAATACTTTATTAATAAAATTACCACAATGGGTAAACCCAAAAAACTGTGACACAAAACACAAACAAAAACAAAAACGTGTATCCCATTAAAATTGGGTAACACTGAGCTGTCCCTAGGGTGATCCTATGCTCACTCCTACCTGACCACGGAGGTTGGCACCCTAGGGGGGAACGTTGTGGCGCCCCCGCTCCTCGATGGCTAACCCTAGGTGCCCTATTGAACCCTACCGCGTCTAGGGAATCCCACTACCCATTGGTTAAGGGGACCCCTACAACTAGACAAAGAACAACTATGTCTAAAGACAACCCTATGCCCCAAAGATAAAAACAAATGAACACACAATAGGTGATATCAATGATGTTTTTTTTTGGAGGGACCAATCTTGAACCTCTCTTCTAGAAAAACGGTGTATTGATGTATTATATTTCACCGTTATATAAGGATAATTCTCCTATGAAATACGGTGTGTTGATGTATTATATTTCACCGTTATGTATTGTATTTCACCGTTGTATAAAGATGATTCTCCTAGGAAAATAACATAACCGGTGTCAAGATGTATTACACCGTTGTCAAAAATTTGACCCTTAACCATAAACATCATGTAATGCAATGATTAGATAAAGATATATATCTCGGGGTCAATACCCCAAAATTCCGAAGCACTCAATTTGAGTATGTTAGTGAGAGTCAAAAAATAATAATAATCATAATAACTGGTCCCATGTACACCTGAACAACCCTCAGAGACGATACCCGTGTCTCATATGAGGTTTATTTATTATTACTATGTATACATATAGAGCTCAATTGGTCACCATGACTTCAAAAATTTTTAGCCAGATTCATAAATAGATGTAATGATCAATACCGTGTGGCAGAAATAGCTCAAGATAATAACACACCAATTATTATAGCTATGCTATCTTTTGCTGAGCAGTTGACAGATATAATATATGCTATGACCTGGTTGCTGCACAATATCATAGCAAAGGACTTATCCTGTCTGTGTCTTTATTAAATTTGACTATGAGGTTAGTAATGGGCTTGATGTCAGCTGACATTACAAAGATGACATCAAGCCCCCAACTATTGCCACCATACCAGAGCAAGTGAGAAAAATGGAGGCTAAGCACCAGAATTGGTGCATCTAATGAATGCACCATTTCTGGGGCCTCTAAGGGCTGATGTTCTTAGTCTAGGAGGAGCAAATATCTATGGCCCCGTTCCAGCTTATTAATATCACCAGGCAGCTGTCTGTTTAGCCTTTTGCTGGTTAGTAAATATAAGAGGGACCCTATGTAATTTTTGGGGGGTCTCCCTATAATTACCAGTACAGACTAAGCAAACCACTGTGAGCTGTTCTTAATATGCTTAATATGCTTATTTATGGCTATTGGCCACTTCTCAGAATATTAACATCAGCCCCAACTGTTCGCTTTCCCTCAGCTGGTTAGGAAAATGAAGGGAGCCCCCACGCTGTTTTTGTTATTATTATTTGCTTAATACACGATATTCACATACAGCGGGTGCTGGCTTCAACTCTTATTAGCACCGCCTAGTCACGCTGATCACAGGGAGACCAGGCAACAAAAATGAGAGCTACTTTCAGCATCCTGTGCCTGGGAACAGCACTAACTGTGCTACTTTTCCAAAGCACCGATACGTGTCACACTGATGCGGCACACGGATTCCACACGCATGTTACACATGGACACATGAACATGGATAGCTGAGGTACTCTTTTGTTCAATACTGGTAATTTCAGGAAGTGTGAAGGGGGCCTTACTATGATATGTGATTTCTGCAAGACAATATGAGGAAGTCCACTCAACTACCCCTGAGGTCACATGAGCATACTCTGGTTAATGCAATATTCTGCCCTGTACAAAATGGCAGCAGCCAATTTGTTACCATTTTTCTGCCAATTTGCGCAAATGGAACTGAACATTTTTAAAATTTGAGAGTTCCATTGAATTTCTTAAAATTCAAGGCAAATTCTCTCAAACCTATTTCTAAAGTCTAACTTGTAGGAAAGGATTACATTTTTAGGGCTATTTCTCTCTAAGACTTTAAATGGGAAAAATAACATTTAGTTCAATCCCGTGGTGTATTGAGCAGTTGATCCAGGAAGGGGTGTATGTATTATTTAATATTTACTTGTAACCAGAGAAAATTAAAGCCAAAGACACTGCCTGGGTTAAAATCCAATAATAAAAAGTTCCACATTTACAGCTAATTTTAGATATTGAGATAACTAGGTTTTTTTTAAAAAAATGACAACACCACTTATGGTGAAAGTGAAATATAGACATGAGAAGAAGAAGAAACTGCAGATATGATTATGCAAGAAATGTCATTGTAATATAATTGTTCTAATTATTATTTCTAGTTGCAGGACAGGGTAAGTTACTACAAACTAAATCACATCAATTTTCATTGCTTTCAAATAGGTCACATGATAAAAATGGAGTTTCTTTCTGGTGCATGTATTTCTTGCATCTGCATAACATATTCATACAGTACATTAAACCAACATTGTTGTGTTATGCAATCTATGTAGCTAATCGGCGTCGCTGTCTAGCTCCAGCCTTTGCTACTTTGTCAGTGCAGACATTCATTCTGATGGAATATAGGTGATTTTTAGCCAATCAGTTGCTGCTGATTGGCTGCAGCAATCATGCCATACAACAGCATCATGGCACCAACTGTGAATGTGGCACCCCAGAGTCTGGTTGCCATGGTGACATTGTCTCCCTCTACAGGGTGGTGATGCCATGCCTGGAAGCAGGAAGAGGTCCCCATGCCAGGTAACACACAGCATTCAACACTTGTTCTAACTCCAGACCAAAAGGGGCGGAGCTTAGGGGAGTGACAGTTGGTGGAAGGAGTTAGTGCGGAGGTAAGGAGATTGTTCTGGAAAGAGTCAGTCAGGGAGTTAGACTGATGAGAGGGAAGAGAGAGGAGCGGAGACAAGTGCTCTGGGGAATTGCAGGTGCGTCAGAGCTGATCCCGGAGCGGAGCGCTGATAAAAAGGCCACCAGAGTCCTGGGCTTTGCGGGTGCTGTACGCCCAGACAGTCGAATCTGGAGGGCAGGGGACTGCAAGTTGCCTGACTACACCGAACATCTGGAGACACCGCAGCAGACCAAGAGCCCAGGGCTGCCAGTGAACAGACAGTGCCTGTGATAGGCTCACGCTGTTTGCCATCGAGGTTAAAAGGTTAAAGCCAACACGCAGAAGAGGGTCGCAGCTTAGCTGCAGGCAGCAGCGACCAGAATAGAGAGTGCAGCAGGAAGGCCTCTAACCCCACCTTGCAGCTTGGATACCCTGAATGCTTCCAGGCTAGCCGGAATCCTGCTATCATCTGTAACTAGTACCCCGGATTGCATTTTCTTCTACCAAGAAGTAAAAGGTAAAGAAAGATGCACTTTTCTATGTCCCTTGCTTATTCTCTGCACCTCAATATTCACCATCACTTGAACAGACTGGTATATATGCCCTGGGGCTCCGCTCTACCTGTGGGGAGCTGGACCATCTTTGCTGTGTCACCATCTGCCCCAGTGGATCTGAATCGCAGCATCGGATATCTTATTACCAAACACCAAGGGTGGCATCATGAACTAATTCCATAATAACTATTCGCTTCATCATTTGATTGCTCGCTTAGGGCCACCAACCGGGTCACCGCTGCCGTGACCTCCCCTGAAGTAAAAGAACCGGCCCGATACCGAGTACCCCACGGCCCTGCGGGTTGCAGCATGAACAGCAGCATCAATGTCATTGGAATGGCACTGCTGCGGGAAGTAAGTATACATTTTATTTAATTTTATTTTATTTATATATTGCCCTGAGCCAATTAAGCAGGGGTTTTCCAGTAGGCTGTAACCATTAATGTAAGCAGCAAGATGAAAAACATTGATTATCTTGATTATTTCATTACTTTTGCCACCTATCAAGAGGTTGGATATTTTAGGTAGCAAGTGAAGAGTCACTTCTTGAAGCTGAAGTGTTGAAAACAAGAAATAATGGCAGATGCAGGGATCTGAGTACATTTCACAAGAGCCAAATTGTGATTTCCAGCACCTAGCACCTGGGATTTCATTGGATATCCCTGATTCTGACTTGAGCTCATTTACTAACCATTTTCTTGCCTACGCATACTTCCTAGTACAGACCCAGTTATCTCAACATTATTTTCCTGTCAGCTTGCACCATCGGTCACCGGTAATTCCAAAGACTTACCCCAGTGTCTCTGCGCAAGTCCACATTGCTGTACAGTGTTTAAAGGAAATCTGTCACCAGTTTTTACCATGCAATCTAAGAGCACCATAATGTAGAAGAAACTCTGATTTCAGAGATGTGTTACGTACTGGACTGTGTATTGCAATTTTAATAAAAGCAATGTTTTATCAGCAGGAGATTATCGCTACAGGACAACTGGTCTAGTGCACCCTAGTCCAAGCAGACCCCACTACTGATTAGAAGCTATATAATGTACACAGAAAGCTGTTATGTGTATGGGGTTGTACACAATTCAACAACTGAGCTCTTCTACAGCTTCAGCAGAGAAGACTATGACTCGATCATAACTGCTGCACCGAGTAAAGTGATACATGGCTAGAATCAGGATCCCTGTTTAAATCTCATAGTGCTGTCTGATTTCATAGCAAAACCCTTTAAAGATTCCTGTGACAGTGTCACTGGTTTTATATGTGAGGGGAGGTATGT
>VIAB01030689.1:1959-20849 GCA_009801035.1 Oophaga pumilio
GTCGCATGGATTTATGTCTTTTTACATCAATTAAGGAATTTGTTTGGCCTACAAATGGATGCTGAGATTTATTTATTTGCCACATTACTAGAAAAAAACCCAGCTTTCCAGAAAACATTTGTTTGGCCTACAAATAGCTGCTGAGATTTATTGATTTACCACATTACTAGAAAACACCGCTGTCCAGAAAAATTACTTGTTTGGTGTACAAATGGCTGCTGAGATTTATTCATTTGTCACACTACTAGAAAACACACAGCAGTCCAGAAAAATGATTTGTTTGTCCTACAAATGGCTGGTGAGATTTATTTATTTGCCACATTGCTAGAAAAGACACAGTGGTCCAGAAAAATTATTTGCTTGGTCTACAAATGGCAATGAGATAGTTGCTGAGTAGAATCATTTTTTATTGCTCAATGCTTCTACAGACACGGCTGAAGAGTACACACAGTGGCTTTTGGCACAGTACTGCCACAGAAAGGGTTGCAGAGTACACACAAAATCTTCTGGCACAGTACTCCCACAGGCAAGGTTACAGAGTACACACAGTGACTTTTGGAACAGGACTCCCACAGATATGGGTTGCACAGTGCACACAGCGGCTTTTGGCACAGTACTCCAACAGATATAGGTTGCTGAGAGCACACAGCGGCTTTTGGCACGGTACTTCCACAGGCGGGATTTCAGAGCAAACACAGCACCTTAAAGGCACAGTACTCCCACAGGTGGGGTTCCAGAGTACGCACAGCGGATTTTGGCACAGTGCTCCCACTGAGTCGAGTGCAGAGTACACACAGCGGAATTGTGGCTGAATGCAATGCCAAACACTGTCTCTCACTGCAGCTGTGTCCTATTCCTACACTAAGCAGAGCAGAATGGCAGCGGCATTAAAGATCTTGCATTTATACTGTCTGGGCCACGTGGTGTGCTGGCCAATCACAGCCATACCAATACTTAGTATGGCTGTAATGGCTCCTGAAGTGCCCACAGCCTAAAATCTTGTTGATTCATTGACACCTTTCAACAAACTATGTTAGGCTTCCAAAACTGAACAGTAAACCGGACAACCTATGAAAAGTCCATGTTTGGGGTTTGATACCGGACACTAGGTGTTTGGTGCGGACCATGAACTTAAAAATTTAGGTTCGCTTATCCCTACCCACAAGTTCTCAATAAAATTTAGGTTATGTGAGGAAGAAACTATGTCATTATTCTTTCATGTTTAAGGCCCGGCAGCCTAGCAGTGGAGACTTCAATGCTTGCGATGGAGCATTGTCCTGCATAAAAATCATGGTTTTATTAAAAGATACACACTTTTTCTTGTTCCACTGCTTAAAGAAATTGTCTTCTAAAAGCTGGCAGTAGAATTGGGAGTTGTTTTTGATTCCATCTTCAGCCTGAAAAGGTTCAACTCGAGCATCCACGATACTCGTTTGAATAACAAGCATACCCAAGCACCCCAATGCTCTATCGAGTATCGAACAGTGGAAAGCACACTCGCTCATCACTAGCGAGCACTCTGAAAAAGATTTTGTCATCTGACACATTTCAATGTAATTATATTTAGTTCAGTGATTTCTCTTTATTTTTCCAAAAAAATTAAAAGATCTGTGGAAAAACGGGGACCAGTGGGTACGCTCGTCCGCTGGCTCAGCTGTCTTTAGAAAAATCACCATCGCTCCTTTTCCTATGGGCACAACACTACTCAGACAACACTGGGTGAGGGTAAAACAGTATGGCAATACTTTATTGAACCACTAATAGACAATAACATGTAGAACAGTCCTAGTAAATATCCAAAATGGTGCAAATTACAGAGTCACACCCGTCCGCTGGCTAACTGGGATTAGATCAGCTGCGACTTTGGGGTTTCCAAGGCTGACTACCCCCACCAGTAGCACCACACTTTTGGTGGGCACCCACAGGTAGGCGGTAAAGACAAGCTTAGGAAGCTGACAGTCTATTGAGTTACGTGGCCAGGTGACCTGATTGTCCCAAAGGGTATTTTCCAAATGTCTCCATGGGACCCCAGTTGGTGTTAGGAGTATGACAATTACATATTTGGGGTGTGCGTCAACCCAGCTACCCAGCCTGTAGTTTTCTAGACTTCAGCGTCAGCAGAATCCAAGAAATGGATTCCTACTTAGCAGACCCATCCAGGTACTTCGCATTTAGACTTAAATGCACGCCAACATCCTGCGGAGTAAAATGGTACTGTATGCGTCGCCGTAAGGGGTTCCATCTCTGAGTTATGTAATTCAGAAGTTTTGTAGAAAAATGTTCATTCTGAGAAAAGTGAAGTGCTTCCATAGCTCCATCCACTACAGTGATGTCACGACCAGGGGTATAAGAACGTGGATGCCAATTTTGCTAGAGACTTGCCCCGGAAACCTGATGCATTGAAACTCTGTAATGCACTGCGACGTTTCGCACATCCCCAACCTCATGGTTTGCCTGAAATGATCTAAGCAACTGTAAGTTTTCTTCCTATAATACTTTTTATTTTGTAATCATCTTGTACATACTTTAATTGTCTCATATTGTAATATATTTTAGACCCTTTGTAAACACTGCCTACCTTTTTGGAGTAAAATATATAAAATTACTAGTTCCGTTTCTCCTTGCTTTATAATGTACTGTCACGTCCTCCGAAAGGAATTATGCTACTAAATTGGGGTGGCTTCTGCCACACATTCTAGAACCAGAGGCTGGTGGCAGCAAGTGTGTGCTGGGCATTGGGTAAAACTGGCAGTGACGGAGCGAGTTTTATAAGAGTATTGCCTGACTGCAGCTAGGACTAGTTAGAATTCCCTCGCTGCAGCGTGCCTAATAGCCAGTAGCTGGTCAAATACAGATCTACTCCATTGACCATCACTGAGCTCATTGAGAGTGATGTTTGCAAATCCAGGTTGGGACCCTCCAGTCATCTGGCCCCATTTAGAAATTCTGAGAAGCCAGATTGGGACCCTCCACTTACCTGGCCCCATGGAAATTGTGATGAAAACAGAGGCCCGGAGGTCACGGTTTATGATCCCACCGCTGCCACCAATGTGATGAAAAACAGAAAACAAGTGTATTGACCTTACACTTTACCACAGGGGGGCTCCGAGTTGCCAAGCGACAGCCTCAAAATCTTAATGATTTAGAGATGATCTGCAAAGAGGAGTGGACCAAAATTCCTCATGACGTGCGCAAACCTCATCAACTACAAAAAACGTCTGACTGCTGTGCTTGATAACAAGGGTTTTGCCACCAAGTATTAAGTCTTGTTTGCCAGAGGGATCACATACTTATTTCTCACTGCAAAATTGAAATAAATTTATATAATTTATACAATGTGATTTTCTGGATTTTTTTTTATATTCTATCAATGTTAAAATTAACCTACCCTTAAAATTATAGACTGTTCATATCTTTGTCAGTGGGTAAACTTACAAAATCAGAAAGGGATCAAATACATATTTCCCCTACTGTATATCTGGCATAATTAAGATTAAATGCTGTGTCATCACAATATCTGAAAAGAAGAATTTTTCTTAATCAGAAATCCAGCGTTGCTTTAGCCATAAGAAATATTTGAGACAACAGACTATTCTCATAGTTTTATTGCCCTCACAGCCTGTAGTGAAGATTTTAGCATAGTGAACAGCAATGTTTTTCACTGCCAATATCTTATTTAAGCTAAACAATAAAAACATATTTTTAGGATAAGTATTTATATGCATTCTGAGAGCAATAAACAAAATATATAAAAAGGTGTCATCATAGCAGAAGCATAACAATAATACCATGTAATGGATACATATGATTAATATATAATACAAATAATTGGGCAAGTATTGACAAATTGTGTCATTACAGGGCACTCTACGGGTGCATCTCACAAAATTAGAATATCATCAAAAAGTTAATTTATTTCAGTTCGTCAATACAAAAACTGAAACTCATATATTATATAGAGTTCTTAACAAACAGAGTGATCTATTTCAAGTGATTATTTTTGTTAATGTTGATTATTATGTCTTACAGCCAATGAAAACCCAAAAGTCATAATCTCAATAAATTAGAATACTTTATAACACCAGCTTGAAAAAATGATTTTAAAATCCAAAATGTTGGCCTACTGAAATGTATGTTCAGTAAATGCACTCAATACTTGGTCGGGGCTCTTTTTGCATCAATTACTGCATCAATGCGGCGTGGCATGGACGCGATCAGCCTGTGGCACTGCTGAGGTGTTATAAAAGCCCAGGGTTTTTTGATGGCAGCCTTCAACTTGTCTGCATTGTTGGGTCTGGTGTCTTTCATCTTCCTCTTGTCAATACCACATAGATTCTCTATGCGGTTAAGGTCAGGTGAGTTTGCTGACCAATCAAGCACAGTGATACTGTTGTTTCTAAACCAGGTATTGGTACTTTTGGCAGTATGGACAGGTGCCAAGTCCTGCAGAAGAATGAAATTTCCATTTACAAAAAGCTTGTCAGCACAGAGAAACATGAAGTGCTCTAAAATTTCCTGGTAGACGGCTGCGCGGACTTTGGTCTTGATAAAACACAGTGTACCTACACCAGAAGATGACATGGCTCCCCAAACCATCACTGATTGTGGAAACTTCACACTAGACCTCAAGCAGCTTGGATTGTCTCTCCACTCTTCTTCTAGACTCTGGGACCTTGATTTCCAAAGTCTAGTGTGCAGTATCCACAATCAATGATGGTTTCGGAAGCAGTGCAGTAATTGAGGCAAAAGGAGCACCGATCAAGTATTGAGTGCATTTATTGAACATACAGTACAGACCAAAAGTTTGGACACACCTTCTCATTCAAAGATTTTTCTGTATTTTCATGACTATGAAAATTGTAGAATCACACTGAAGGTATCAAAACTATGAATTAACACATGTGGAATTATACATTACACTTTACAAAAAAGTGTGAAACAACTGAAAATATGTCTTATATTCTAGGTTCCTCAAAGTAGCCACCTTTTGCTTTGATTACTGCTTTGCACACAGAAAAGGTGAACGGCTGGACTCTACATGCCTGTTTCCCACCGTGAAGCATGGAGGAGATGGTGTGATGGTGTGGGAGTGCTTTGCTGGTGACACTGTTGGGGATTTATTCAAAATTGAAGCGGTGAGCGGTCCAGCTCACCCCAAACCATCTCGATTGGGTTCAGGTCTGGTGACTGTGGAGGCCAGGTCATCTGGCGTAGCACCCCAACACTCTCCTTCTTGGTCAAACAGCCCTTACACAGCCTGGAGGTGTGTTTGGGGTCATTGTCCTGTTGAAAAATAAATGATGGTTCAACTAACCGCAAACCGGATGGAATAGCATGCTGCTGCAAGATGCTGTGGTAGCCATTCTGGTTCACTATGCCTTCAATTTTGAATAAATCCCCAACAGTGTCACCAGCAAAGCACCCCCACACCATCACACCACCTCCTCCATGCTTCACGGTGGGAACCAGGCATGTAGAATCCATCCGTTCACCTTTTCTGCATGCAAAGCAGTAATCAAAGCAAAAGGTGGCTACTTTGAAGAACCTAGAATATAAGACATATTTTCATACTTTGAAGAACCTAGAATATAAGACATATTTTCAGTTGTTTCACACTTTTTTGTAAAGTGTAATATATAATTCCACATGTGTTAATTCATAGTTTTGATGCCTTCAGTGTGATTCTACAATTTTCATAGCCATGAAAATACAGAAAAATCTTTGAACGAGAAGGTGTGTGCAAACTTTTGGTCTGTACTGTACATTTCAGTAGGCCAACATTTTGGATTTTAAAATAATTTTTCAATCTGGTGTTATAAAGTATTCTAATTTACTGAGATAATAACTTTTGGGTTTTCATTGGCTGAAAGCCATAATCACCAACATTAACAGAAATAAACACTTGAAATAGATCACTCTGTTTGACTCTATATAATATAAGAATTTCACTTTTTGTATTGAAGAACTGAAATAAATTAACTTTTTTTGTGATTTTTTTCTAATTTTGTGAGAAGCACCTGTAAATCAATTTTTTTTAGGTTGTGCTGGCAGACAATGTAATAATGCAGAAGAGTGGATTAAAATATATTTTTTATAATTTTGATTCTACATTGTAGAGATATTAGCAAGGAAAGTATTGTCAGCTAAAGAGTTAATGTTTTAAGACTAAGTGGGTGTTATCAAATAGTTTTCACTGGGGCCCTATATTTCTGCCTGTGTGAGCTGCCCAATCATAATCAGGGAACAACATACTAGAGAGAGAACAAGTGTATTGAGCTAGACGGGTTCTACCCAAGAAGAAAACTTATTGCATGCCTCACTACCATTCGGGGGGCAGAGA
Organism: Oophaga pumilio; assembly: GCA_009801035.1. Lineage (NCBI taxonomy): Eukaryota > Metazoa > Chordata > Amphibia > Anura > Dendrobatidae > Oophaga > Oophaga pumilio. The sequence continues at coordinate 8,300 of VIAB01030689.1, forward strand.
ATGGTGAATCCTTTCAGCATACACTGCATGCACTGGGTGGATTCAAAAGTCACAGAGAGTGATTGCAGACTTTTTATTTTAGACCAGACAACCCCTTTAAAGAAGTCAGGTGTCAAGGTACATGACATTTATGAACCGTAGTGAATGTTTTGAAGTGACAGGCCACATGTTTTTTATACCAACTGGTAGAGGTGCAATGAATGTAATCGCAGAGGTCGCGACCACGACTGGGCCCATGGACTCAGGGTGGGGGGGGGGATTGCTGATTTTAGCTGAATGTGAGCAGTCAGAGACACATTCAGATGAAAAGTACTGCGGCACAGAGAGCCGGCGGCTATGGAGCTGGGAGAGGATGCTGCTCGCTGAGGGAATTAGGACAGGTGAGAAGAACCATTTTTTTAATGTTTTGGAGACGAGACCAGGATGGGTACATTATTACAGGATAGCGCCCAGAATAAGGGACATTATTACTGGAAGCGGGCCCAGGACAGTGGACATTATTACAGAACGAGGCCCAGTACAAAGAACATTATTATAGGAAGGGACCCAGGGCAGGGGACATTATTACAGAATGGGGGCCCAGGACCCGGGACATTATTGCAGGAAGGTGCCATTGACAGGGACATTATTACAGGAAAAGGCTCTGGATAGGGGACATTATTGTAGAATATGGTCCTAGAACTTGGAATATTATTACAGAATGGGGGCCCAGGACAGGAAACATTATTACTAAATAGAGTCACAGGATGGGAAATATTATTAAAGGAGGTGTAGTGATAGTAAGACTTCACTATACCTTTGTATGTGGTTTAAGGACCTGTGATGAGGTCACAAGAGCACATGACAGGTCATGTGCTCTGTGTTAGCTGAATGTCTGGTGTATATAAGTGAGCCTGCTGCTGACCACAGGTGTGAGTGGCTGGAGGTGTGGAAACCTCCAGTGTGGGAGTTCTGAGGAGACCACCAGTCTGGTTGCTGAAAGAGTGCTCAGTTAGAGTACCAGGACTTTATATCTGTTTTTGTTACTTTGTGCCAGAGAAGGCTGTTTTCTTTTCTGTTTTAAGGCAAGTTTATGAAGTTGTAATAAACTTGCTTAAAGAACCTGGAAGAGTCGCCCTCCTGCTTACCTCCGGTCGCACACCAGCGAGACCACATCCCTACAGAGGGGACACAGGATGGGGGACATTAATAAATAAAGAGCCCAGGACAGGAAACTTTATTATAGAATGGGGATCCAGAAGAGGGGACTTTATTTCAGGATTGGTGCCATGACAAGAAATAATATTACAGCATGGGGGAAATAATTACAGGATGGGAGACATTGTTAAAGAAAGTGTTGAAAATGGACGGCATTATTATAGGATAGAGACCAGTATGAAAAACATTATTTAAGAATGAGGGACATTATTACAGGATAGAGCCACAATGGGGTACAATATAACAGGAAGGTGCCAGAAAAAGCGTCATTATTAAAGGAATGGATGGAAGACATAAGTAAAAAAAAATGGGGCCCAGGATAGAGGACATTATAATAGGATGGGGGCCATTATTACAGGATGGGAGCCCAGATTGGAGATATTATTACAGGATAGTGTAACATCCATGCTGGCATCACTGCTTGGCTTCCCATCTCCCATCAGGCTGATACACCGACTTACTCACCACTCCGAGCCATGCTGTGAGTTCTACCCTCTGCCTGCTCCACGCTGTAAACGATGTGTCCTCTGCTTCGTGTGTGCATACTTCCTGGCTGTTTACTCTACGGCGGCGGCGCCTGCACTTCCTGAGTCTTATAGAGACAGTGTGCACATTCCTAATGTGTCCCCAGCCTATTGCCAAGAGGTAGCGGGTACTTAAGGCATCTCCATTTATTAGAAGATGTCTGAGCTACAAACTTTCTCAGTCTGCTTTCTGCTACTGAGTTGCCAGGTCCTGTCCTGTTTTGGCACCCTAGGGGCTGTATTCCCAGGCCCGTACCTGTATTCTATGTGTCTTGTTTTCCTTTACCCTGGGGGCTGTATACTCAGGCCTGAATCCTTTGTCCTGAACTTGTTCCCGTGTCTGAGCTTGTCTGAATTAAGTCCTTTTCCTGTACCTGTTTGTATCCTTGTCTGTAGCCTTCCCTACCCTGCTGTGTCTATCCTTGTGTTTGCTCCCTCAAGGCCTCAGCGGCTCTGCTCTCTCTTTTCCTCAGCAGCTCTGCTACCATCCCACATCCTGCGGCTCTGCTCTGCTCCCGCCCTGCATCCTGCAGCTCTGCTCTGCTCCTGTCCTGCATCCTGCGGCTCTGCTGTTTACCTACCGCATCCTGCGTCTCTGCTCCCGTCCCGCATCCTGTGGCTCTGCTATGGTCCTGTCCTGCATACTGCGGCTCTGCTCTGCTCCCGTTCCGCATCCTGCGGCTCTGCTCTGCTCCCATCCTGCGGCTCTGCTCTGCTCCCATCCTGCGGCTCTGCTCACGTCACGCATCCTGCGGCTCTGCTCTGCTCCCGTCCCACATCCTGTGGCTCTGCTCTGCTCCCATCCCACATTCTTCGGCTCTGCTCTGCTCCCGTCCCGCATCCTGTGGCTCTGCTCTGGTGCCGCATCCTGCGGCACTGCTCTGCTCCCATTCCGCATCTGTGGCTTTTTGTCCCTCCAGTCTGAACTGGTTCCTACCTGTTCCCTTATCCCACTTGTACCTGCCAGTGTTCCTGTGCTTCCCTGTCTGAAACCCCGCCTGCCAGCCATGTCCGCCTGCCTGCCAGAGTGCCAGCCATGCCCACCTGCCTGCCAGAGTGTCAGCCGTGCCTGCCTGCCAGAGTGCCTGCCGTGCCCGCCTGCCAGAGTGCCCGCCTGCCTGTGTGCCAACCGTGCCTGCCTGCCAGAGTGCCAGTCTGCCTGCCAGTACATTATCCATGCCCGCCAGTACTTGCCAGTCTAAACCTCAGCTTTCTTCTGTACTTGCCTTCACCAGTCTTTAGTGTCCTGTTCCCCTGTGGGATCAGCTGCTACTGCCAGACGCCGCCCTGGAGTGGTACCTGGCAGCTACCTGCCGCAGAAGCCTGACCTCACCACTACAGGCTCCAGTGAACACCAAGGTAGCAGCTTAGTCACGTCCCCAGTGGGGCCGCAATCCTCACTCGCGCCATCCAGTCTGGGCATGAGCGGTACAGATAGGCACCATGACGGGGGACATTATTTCAGGATAGTGTCTAGGACGAAGAACATTATTAAAGGAAAGGGGACATTACTGCAGGATAGGAGCCAGGATAGAGGACATTATTACAGGGGTACATACATCTAACCAGCATACTGGTAGTGGCCCAGGTCTAAATATGGCATCAAGGCCCCTGGGACTTTAGTTACGCTACTGTCAACTGGTTTTCTTATATCTGCTTGTAAAGCCTGATGCTTGAAATATGTCATCTAGATGAATATGAAATTTAACCGAAATATTATCACTAATGGCTGTTTCATTATTCAAGGTTAGAAACAAGGGACCAGAGGAGCATATAATTGACAAATAATAATAAACAGCATTTATATGTAGAACGTATCTTCACATGTGTACACATGAGTGTTATTCATCTTTTAGAAGAGAAGACCTTGAAAATTTGTTGTGTTTGCAAACTTATTGAGTCTGTGGTTGTTGTGGATGTTAGCCGCTGCTCTCCCGACGGTAGCTGCGGGTCATCTCCAGTGCATACTCATCTTCCGTTCCTGCATCCCTGTCACGGCGCGTCTGCTTCTATCCTGTGCGGTGAGGTCACGTAGTACCGCTCATTAAGATCATGAATATGGACGCGACGCTACTCCCATAGGCGTGGCGTCCATATTCATGACCTTAATGAGCGGTACCACGTGACCGCTCCACAGAGGAAGAAGCTGACCGCCGTTATAGAGATGCAGGAACGTGCAACGACGGAGCAAGGAGGGTAAGTCTGATGGGGGAGGACAGGGGAGCCCAGCGGAGGGTGGGAGTGGAGCCATGTATACAGGGTGGGAGCGGAGCCATGTCTATAGGATTGGAGGGTGGGAGCGGAGCCATGTATATAGGATGGGAGGGTGGGAGCGGAGCCATGTATATAGGATGGGAGGGTGGTAGCGGAGCCTTGCATACAAGGATGGGAGGGTGGGAGCGGAGCCATTTATACAAGGGTGGGAGCGGAGCCATGCATAAATAAACTACATAAATATTCTAGAATACCCGATGCGTTAGAATCGGGCCACCATCTAGTTCTCAAATAAGCATCATCAGACAGAAAGTAGGTAAAACAAATAATATACAGTAGCTGTTAGTGTAATTAGGGAACAATAGGGACTTTTTAATTACTGTATATTAGAAAAAAAAGATTAGATTATGACATTAAATAGACCGACATTAAGGATTAAAATAAATGCTAGTTTCAAATCACCCCTATAAGCTTTTAACATAGTAGTGGTTTATTGCCATGTATTGTTCTGTGATTATATCATTGCAGTATAATTATATATTTTTTGCATGTGATCAGTAACATGAATTGTATTCTCATACCACCCTTGATCATTTACTTATTGTATCTTTATTAATTGCAGAAATAATGTATTTTATAAAATGCAGCTATGTGAAAATATAATTTTGTTTGAAAATTCTATGAAATGTTTACACTGCTACAAAGCAGATTTTTTGCCTGACCTTTGGATTCAGGCTCACCACTGGAATCTTTAACTAATATAATGAGCATGAGACTTTTTCGCAGATTTATGCTCTGCGTTCACTTGTTTGACCTTCTGCCAGAATCTTCACTATAAATAATATGGTTGTACATTCTGTTTGACTTCCTTGACTTGCTTTCATTTCTTGGCCCTGTTACAAGAGAGTCTTTGCTTTTCATGGGAATATTGTGCCTTTCATTCTGCTACATACAGTATGTTTGTATCTGATACTAGTTATCTGTGCAGTAATACATTTTGTCACCCTCTGCCTTCATTTAATCACTTCTAAAGACTGTCGGTATTTTTAAATGGTAAACATGCAACTAATTGTTGCCTTCATCATGACAAATTTAATGCATGAGCTTAATGTGGTTTTACATTGGTCTTTTTGTGCTCTTAATTTATTAAAAGACTATTAAAAGCAGAGAACACAGGGTACACAGAAAGGGATAGCACTATCCTTGTACAATGATCCATCAAGACTGGTACTGCTCAACCTTAGAGAATTATACTTGCCATTTGTGGAAGTTGAGTTTTGATACAATTCCTTCCCTTCCATGAGCTATATTGTGCCCCTAGAGTAAGTGCGGCACTGAAGTAGTAAGTAAATAAGAAAATCAAATGATGAGAGAAATACTAAAAAGTAATTATTCAACATATCATCAAAAAGGTTTTTGTATTTCATTATTTATGTTTGTTTAGATGCCCCAAATATTGTGAAGAATGTATTTTTCGGTCTATAAGAGGCACCAAACCATAAGGCGCACCTAGGTTTTAGAGGAAGAAATTAGAAAAAAAAATTGAAAAAATGTGGTTAATTATGTACTAATATCCCCCCATCCTGGTATACATGGTATCTTCCGCCTCATCCCCATCCTGGTATGCATGGCCCCCTCATCCCCGTCCTGGTATGCATGGCCCCATCATCCCTATCCTGGTATGCATGGCCCCCTCATCCCGATCCTTGTATGCATGGCCTCCTCATACCTATCCTGGTATGCATGGCCCCCTCATCCTTGTCCTGGTATGCATTGCCCCATCATCCCTATCCAGGTATGTATGGCCCCCTCATTGCTACCCTGGTATGCATGGCTTCCTTATACCCTGATATGCATGATCTCCTCATCCCTATCCTGGTATACATGACCCCCATGCCCATCCTGGTATGCATGGCCCCTTCATCCCTATCCTGGTAGGTATTGTCCCCCTCATCCCTATCCTGGTATGCATGCCTGCCATCTCCATCCTGGTAAGCATGGCGGACTATCCAAGTGTGAGAGTGAGTCAAGTGGTTCTTCCTCATCACAGTCGGGGACCGTGGGGGTTAGTGTTTCAGTGGCGTCTGGCACTCTTTTTAGTAGCTCCAGCAGTAGATTAGCGATACGAGTAAAATTCTTCACAAACCTCTGGTAGTACCCAGTCAGTCCAAGAAAGGCCCAAACGTCCTTCACTGTCTTCGTTGTAGGCCAGTCCTGTACCGCCGCTATCTTCTCACGTGAAGACCTCACTCATTCAGCGAATACGACATGTCCCAGGTACTCGATCTGCTTATAGAAAAAGTGACAATTTTGGGGCTTCACCTTCAGTCCGTGCTTCTGTAGTCAACTCAACACTTGCTCCAGCTGCCGGACGTGCTCTTCAAAGGTGGCTGCATAGACAATGATATTGTCCAGATAGATAAGTGTTGCTTCGAAGTTCAGATCCCCCAGGCACCTTTCCATCAATTGATGGAACGTCCCAAGAGAGTTAGTCAGGCTGAAGGGCATCCGATTAAATTCAAACAATCCCATGGGCAGTATGAACGCTGTTTTTGGCCGGTCATGTTCTGCCATGAGCACCTGCCAGTATACGCTGGCCAGATCGAGGGACAAGAAATACTTTGCCTTTCCCAAGGCCGATAGCGACTCCTCAATTCTGGGTAAGGGGTAAGAATCCCGCACCGTACAGGCATTCAGTCGCTTATAGTCGACACAAAAATGCACGGTCCCATCTTTCTTCCAAACTAGGACAATGGGAGCTGCCCATTCTGCAGCATGTGTACCAACATTTCCTTCACCTCTTGGTACTTCAGAGGCGGTATCTGGCGGTATCTCTCCAGGATCGGTGCCGCACTTCCCATGTGTATCTGATAGGTAATGGCTGTAGGGCACCCGTAGTCATCTTTATGATGGGCGAAGACATCCTGGTAATGCTCCAGTCAATTCAGCCTGGAGAAGAGTCCCGTCAATTCAGCCTGCATTTGCTCCAAGATTCGGAGCCCCTCCTTCATGCTTCCAGGCGGGTGCTCCGGGGTCATTGTAATGGCTACAGTCCATGGCTCTCCCTGTTTTACTGCCACCTGGACGGCCTCCGGTTGCATCAAGTCTTCCGGCATTCCCAACACCTGCGCCACTTCACTCTTGGGCGGGAGAGTAAGTTTCATGCACCACATCACAATGTTACCATTATGGACAACGGCTAATGTCCGAGCAGTAAGGAGTCACGAGGGTATCTGGTCCATTGAGGTTGGCTCTATCTGGACTTCCACTCCTTCGAGGGGTGTACAAGCTTGTACGAGCAGCATGAGCACAGTCTGACCAGGCGGGATGATGAGTTTAACAGCTGCAGGGACTATCACTTTTATTAGAACTTTCCCTTCGCTCGACGTTTCCTGGGCCTGGGCGACCCGTATCAATTGTTGAAACACCTTCCTCTGGGGTTTCGTTGACTCCATTGGTCCAGAGAAGCGTCTGGTGACTCGCTGATCAAGAGGGTCCCGAGTTCTTTCAGCACATTCATCTCCAGAGTTAATGGAGGGCCATTTCTAGTATCTAAGGCTGTCATCACGACTCCTTTCTAGCCCACATCTTTACCCAGACCACCCCTGCGACCGGGATGGGCAACTGATTGGCCATCAACTTGATTACTGGGCCCCACTCCGGCCGCATCACCTCAGGAAAATGACGTTTGAAATACGCTTCCGGCATGGTGGTCACCTCTGAATCGGTATCGATCAGGCAGCGAATGGCTCGATCATTCATTTCAGCCCATGTGAGGGGACTCACAGAAATTAAACTTTAGGGACTGCCTTCTCTTCTCCTAGTCTTCGAGGCTCCGGATGTTGTCCCCCAGAAACAGAGTCCACTAGTTTAACAGCTGTCGAGTAAGAGGCCACCCCCGTCTCGCACAGCTTCGGGCATAGTGTCCAGCATCCCCACACTTGAAACAAGTCGGATGTCTCTCTGCTCGGGATTGTCCCCTTTCCTGGCGAGGTACAACGGGCAAGTGGGACTCGGGGTCACTCCTGTCTCAGGATGGATTTGGAGCCACAGCGGGTACTCTTCTGAGGACAGCCCACTCTTCCCGCATCTCCTGTATTTCTTTCCGAATCTCTCAGGCCCATCCTGGATCAGCCGTGGGTGAGGCGGGAACCCCACTACACCGAGCCATCACTGCAGAGAAAGAGAGAAGAGAGAGAGAAATATATGTGCTTGAGTAGAAACGCTGCTGCGGAAATACATCGAAATCCGCAACGTGTGCACATACCCTAATAGCAGACACGCTGTTAGCTGCAGCCGCTGACTTCCTGCAGCTGCTGGGCTTTCGCGTGTCCCCACTACTAAATGGAATGGATATTCACTGCAATCCACACCTATGGCAGCTGGCACAGGAGTTAGACACAGCAGTTCCTGCCTCCTGTGACCCACTGCTCCCCTGCCGATCCCCTGCCGCTCCCCCACCTCCCCAACACAGCCAGAGCAGGTATATCTGGACTATGAGACGCACCCCCCATTTTCCTCCACATTTTTGGAGGAAAAAAGTGCATCTTATAGTCCGAAAAATATGGTATATACAATTATCCATATGTTAATGTCCCAAATTCAGCTACAAACTATTTGTTTGCTATGTATGACATAAACATAGTATCAGAAAAATAAATTAAAAATAAATCTTTTAAAATTGAAATTTGCCAGATCCACTGTTTTTTTTTTTTCTATTTCATTTTCAACAAATTGCAAGTAGTGCAGTCACCAATTACCCTGAAAAGACACGTAAATCACTGCGAGGTCTCACAGGACTGTATTTATTTCCATTTTATGCTCTTTAATGCAAACACAGCCTTAATGTAAAAATAAACTGAAAATGCATAGCTATGGTTAAACAGATGGTAAATGATGCTAACGAACTGCCTGTTTAAGATACTGCTAGAGTCTTTATGATTTTTAAAAAGGAAAAATGGTTCAAAAACTATTTTTTTGGGGAGGTGGAGGGACAGATGCCCAAAGTGCTTTATACATAAGCCGTGTACATGGAAGAAGCAGTGACAAGCAGTGGTTCAAAAATTACCCCTTTTTTGTGGGTAGCCATAGTTTTTTGCTTGGAAAATAAAGAAGTAGTAGCTTTTTAACAAGCCTTCCAAAAATTATACCTTTTTAGGAACAGCAAAGTTGACTGTTGGAAAAGTGAAGAAACAATGGCTTGTTAAAAAGCAGTGCAAAAATTATATTTTTTTGGGAAAAAAAATATTTAGACTTGAGAGTCCTCAGTGGTTGATACCTTTTAATGGCTAACTGAAAAGATGGTAACAAATTGCAAGCTTTCGAGACTACTCAGGTCTCTTCATCAGGCAAAGACTAATACAACATCTGAAGAATCACATATTTATACATTGTATTAGTCTTCGCCTGATGAAGAGACCTGAGTAGTCTCCAAAGCTTGCAGTTTGTTACCATCTTTTCAGTTAGCCATTAAAAGGTATCAACCACAGAGGACTCTCAAGTCTAAATATTTTTCTATCTACTGGCTAATACGGTACGAAGATACACATCTTTCCTATATTTTTTTGGGAACACTTTTAGGTTTATTTATCCTGTACAGCAACCAATCAGGGTAGGGCCATCACTGGAAGCCTCAGCAATAACAACAGTAATACAGTATATCTACTGAACATCATGGACAGGCTGGAGAAATGTTGTCTATCAGCAGTTGCAGCACCAGCAACCGCACTGTTTAGAATATGATGGGACAGACAATGAGATGTCTGGCTGTGTAGAGCCAGCACTGACAGCCCTGGCTGCAGCAGCACAGTATAGCTATAACATAATAGGCAGAAAATGCCTGGCTGTGCTGTGATATAGGCACTGGCAGCAGCAGAGCATGGGCAGGCAGATGCCTGTCTGCCTAATCATTGCCATCAGCCATAGGTGACTGAATCAGCACTAACCTTTGTCTAATTTTTTTTGACAAATGTACGATGTTCCACACTTACAGAGGACAATATTATCCACTTAGATGTGAAAAATCGATTTACCGCACTGAATACGCTTTCTGACAGTACACTGGCGGCTGGACAAGACAGGTCACCCATTGGAAAATGGACCACAAGTCCATGGGGTCAGGGCTCAAGGTTTCTGTCAGAGAAAGAAAACAGCCCAGGAATGGAGGTGCAGCTCTTTTTGCTGATGTCAGGATGAGGCATCAGTTGATAAAGCATCTAGTCCATCATGTCATATAGGCAGCCTGGCAGTCATCTGCTGAGTGAATGCTTTGTCACACAGGGAACAAAACTTATCTTGGTAATGTGGCCATTTTTTACCCTTTTGGAAGCTGGAGGAAATTCAATTCTGCTATTAAAGCAAGTATCTAAAAGCATGAACATTCAATAGTTATCCTTTTGCTTGAAGCTAACGATATAACTTTCAACCAACAAGCAATCGAACATGCAGTTTGCCATGCTTGTCAACATGATTGAGGTCCTTGATGCTTTACTTTCCGCTGTTACTAGTTCATTTTCAGGTTGCTCATTATAGCCAGTATCGTGTCGTCATAATTATCTATTTGACACTGTTAGGCCATGCTTCTTTCCTTCCTGTGATAGCTCCACGTGTCCCTCTACATCCACCTGCTGCTGCAGCTGCTCTTCCTTCTCTTCCATCAGCTGCAGGTCACATTGTCTCTAAGGTTCTAGAAATTGCTGTTCTTCCTTCATTCCTTATTGCATCCTTGAGTGTTTTTTTCCAATAAAATATGAAGGGGATGACATCAATGATGCCAGAATTGTGCTTACTGACACATTTAGTAGCCTATCTCGACTTGCTTCTTGCACCAGTTGCCAATAGTGGATTTCCAAAGTAACCCAAGCTTCTTTGCCTGCAGCATGATAGAAGTCACATCTTTATGGTGCTCATACAGACACGTCAACATATCCTTTGTCGAACATCACTGCGTTGCAAGATCACAATTCAAAGAGTGATTAAGAAGACTGTTCTGATTTTGCAAAATCTGGAGAGCATGTTTCTCCACATTTGATAAGTTTTTATACATAAATACTCTTCTGGTCATGGCCTCCACATTCTACAAGTGAGAATATTTTTTTAAAAAAAAATTGCATGACTAAATTTAGGAGGTTCAGATATGACCTGGGATATTCTCCCTAATCTGCAGCAGTTGTATTACAAATTATCTTGTTCATCTCTTTAATGGTGATAGCAATTTCCTAATACCATGGTATTTTTATATCATTACAATCTGTGCGTACAGTGGCTTACATTGGTACCAAAAAAGTTTTTTATCTCTTTATTATCACTTTGCACAGGGCTGGGAGTTGTTTTTTAATAAATATTTGACTAAATTCATGTTTTAAATGTTTTTTTGATGTACACTGATGATTTTTTCCCCTTGCCTTATATTATATTCATATAAATGAGTATTTTTGCAACAGCTAAGACCATGATCAGAGTTTGTAGACACTATTGATCCTCCTCCATTAACTGCTGTTTCGGCATCACCTACTCCCGAGTTGACTGCTGAAGAAACCGATCTGTCGCTGGAGCATCTTTTGGTCGGTTCTGCTCTGTATTGCTAATGCCACCACCCTCCTCCTCAGATTTCACCTCCATGTCACCTGATCTGATTCACCACACAATCATCATTATCAACATCATCCAAGACTCGGCTAACAGTTGTTTCAATTTGGCAAATGTCCTGAGCTCCTTGCCTGCCTTCCTGATTCCGACCAGTAAATTTGCCCTGACTGAGAATACCACCACAATCTCAGCTGTCACTGCTAGCGCTTCTACCACAATGGTTTTCAACGCCACCAACACAGGCATTAATCATGTCCTCCATCTCCTCTGACCATGGGACATCTCAATACAAACTCTTGAGTAAGTGTTCACCTTATGCAGTAAATCAAATACAGTATCCAGTTGTTAATTGTGAAATATCTTCCTTAGCAGCCAGAATGCTCTGCTGTAAGAGACTGAGGGTCTAAAAAAGATAGTGGTGTCATGGACAGAGCTGAAAGTCTGCAATGCAAAAGATTAACTGTTATGGCTGCGGAGGAGGCCTGAGCAGAACACTACCTCAAACTGACAGTGTCACTGTCACAGTTAACATCATCCTGCTGTGACTGAGACAAGTGACACCCGCAAGGTCAGAGGCAGAGGGGAATGAGGAGGGAGCATCATCTCACGCTTTCTCCTCCATATTGCTTTCATCTGTATTGGCATCTATGATGCCGATACAGTTGAACAAGGCACGCGGATCGATGGCGATATCACTCGGCCCCCCTAACTCACGAGGCTCATAGCAGCCACTGGCTGGGGCCATTGGGGAGCGGGGGCCCTAGGCAACTGCCTAGTCCGCCTGCCTCTAACATCAGCCCTGATTACTGTAGTATTACTGTACTTAAATTGTAAAACTGTAGTATTACTGTAGCAATATAGTAATACTGTATCTATATGGGATTACTGTAGTAGTACTGTAGACATAGTATTACTATACCCATATAGTATTACTGTACAAATAAAGTATTAATGTAGTATTACTATAGCTAAATAGAAAAATACGGTATTTAGAATTGAGAGTCCTCAGTGGTTGATACCTTTTAATG
>VIAB01030690.1:1992-19073 GCA_009801035.1 Oophaga pumilio
GTTCTTAACATCTGGATAAGAGTACGGTTAAATCGTTCCCACCAAGTCTCTTGTGTTCCCCCGCTGTCCCTTTTATCTCCCCCATGCCCCTTTCTTTCAGGTGTTCAGGTCCTCCTTGTACAGACAAGTCATCCCCCGGCAACAGTGGTGACAGCCCCAAAAGTTCCGGCTCCAACGCGCATCTCGAACTGACAACACTACTCCGGTTCATCCTCCTCTTACAGCTTCATTCCCGAGAAATTAGTTTTAATTAATATGCAAATGAGGCATTAAGTGCTTTGGGTGTGAAAGAGCACTTAACGAGCCTTCGCCTCCCAGCTAAGGATAAGGTTCAAGCCATCAAATCAGCTCTTCAGCCACCAAATTGGAACTGACCCATAAACTAGCACTCTTCATGGAAACCCTTTGGAACCCTCTCAGAGCTAGACTCGTCCAAATACTTTTTGTAAATGGATTTCATTAAACATTTTGCACCATTTGCGTTCTGCAGCCTCTGTGCTGCACAGTCTATTGCTGGCTGCAGAATGAGATAACTGGGAATCAGTCACAGCCCAAAGAGAGAGTTTGTGACTCTTTTCTCTGCCTTTTGTTCTTAGCTCCTCTCCGCTGGTTGTTGACCACAGACAACACAAAAGTTGGATTTACAGAACAACAAAAACCCTGTGCAACATTTTTAATGTAACTGAATTGCAATCATGATTTTTAGCCCCAAATAGATGCATCTATGTACGTATAAAAATTGTTCCCAGAGGTGATCACCCCCTTAAGCTTTCTATGAATTTTTTTCAGATTAAATTTGGTTTATCGGCTTTTTGCCTTAAATATTCATACCATGAAGTGTGTTTTTATGATATTTACAAAAAAAAAGAGAAACGTTTCCTGATTGACACTCAGAAATGTCTTGCGACGACAACCCACACTGGTAAACCACAGCACAGAGAGGACACACCACTGCCAAGCTAGCAAAGTAATGGTTAAGTGACACATTTGTGCCAGGCCGCCCTGTACATATCCCCCTCCTCACATATAGCCTGGCACCCAGCTTCATGCCTGGTGTAATCCCTCCTGCTATACATATACCACCCTATAGATCATGCACGTATCTCCTCTCATCCTCTCCCCCCACATGACCCAATCAGGCCGCGCTGATCCTTTTTATGTCCTCTTTCTGTCCCTCCCCATCCCTGTCCTTCTCATGCTGTTCTGTGCTTGTTGCTTTGCAGTGTAATGTGTGGAGTGGAAGGAAAGGGCTCATCCTCTTCTGGGGTCATCCATCGTGTGACTTGCTATTTGCTGTCCAGGCCAGAGGAATATCCCCTGCAATGCTCCATTCATCCCCAGATTCTGCAGTCAGGTAGGTGTCACTTGTCCCATGTATCTGCATTACACACAGATCTGGTGTTGTGCCCGGGCTGGACGGTAAATTTAGTGAGTAATTAATGCCATCCTCATGTCATTACCCCATGGGGAGGATGCACTCATTAATTGCTACCTGGATGGATGGCAGAACACCAGGCATCATAATAATGGGATGAAAATATAAGAACAGTCTTGTACATAGATGGAAACAGAATCCTGGCAAGATCACTAGTAGGATTAATAAAATATGCACCATTGCGAATTCACACATGAAGGCTGATAACCGGTTGTGGTAGATTAAAAGTCTTCCCTTTCATGTGAATTCATACGTCCCTGTAGTTTCATCTTTCTATAATGTTCCTAGAATTCATATTTATCCTCATCCACTTGTGGAGAGCTGTAGAGAACTATAAGTTACCAGTTTCTTAGTGATAAAGTCCTCTTGAAGGGCAACTGTTCTGACGATTTTAATACCAAAACAAGTGCTACAGCTAAATAGGTCCTACTATAATAATAAAAATGATACCTGCCTTGTAGTAATCCGATATGCCAGTGCAGAGAAATCAAGCTTTGAATCCATATGCAAATATGCCTAGCAGTGCATTGAGGGCGTGTCAATGCACTCCACACTCACCAAAGCACTTCAAGGCTAATTTGCATATAACTTCAAAACTTGATTTCTCAACACTAACACATGGGATTACTACAAGTCAGGTATCATTTTATTGTTGCACTAGGACCTATACATCTATAATGTTTGGGTCAGTAGTCAAATTGTGCTGCCCGCTTCACGTTTTAGGATTATTCCCATTATAGTGGCCTATGGCATATCCAAAGGAAGTGCCATACATATCTGCTGGGTGTGGGTCCTCTTTGAAGGACAAGAGACCCCAATTTCATTAAGATACTGCTGCATCCAGTTGGAAAATGAGTGGAGAGGTGACAGCACAATTGTGCAATTTTCTCCATTCACTTCTATAGGCAGAGAAACTTAGAACATTTCTGGCATTTATGGCATAAACTTGTAAAAGGAGGGCAGGACGGTAGTCGTAGCCGAGGACACCGGGGCTCTGGTGTCCTGACACCCTTCCACAAACAAACCATCAGCTTCTACCGGGGTAACTGTTCGAGGTGCTGGTCCACGGTCAGGGATTCCACTGCGGTGCGACCCAGCTCCTGCACACTTGGTTCTAGTGCTCAGGGTTGATATAACGGACACAGATATTGGTTCTGATGCTAAATCAACGATTTTACTTTCTTCTTCAATGGACCCTGACACATCAGTTACATCACAGTCCACACAGCATTCATCCTGCTCTTTCCCTTTCTTACTTTCTTCGCCCTCACGTACATAACAGGGTAGTAGCACCCTTGGCGTTACCGCAGCCTCACTACTGTAGGACCCCAGTACATAGGGGATCCCGCTCATCCGCTTTGCCTCGAACTTGCCAGCTTCAGCCCTATTGAGAATCTGCCACATCATTAATATTCTGCGCCCTGCACGACTTTTGGACCACGTCTCCTTCTCCGTTCCTGCTGCTAACGTGAACTATACCTTCCCCAGGTGCTCTGGTCTTATCCAGCACCCGTCTGACTGTGCCCGTGCTTCTCTCCTTAGACAATGTTGCGTAGCTGCCATGGTGTCCTGGGCATAGAGCCCTTCTGGACTTGTTGGGCGTGCTTGCCCTTCTGAACCATTCCTACAACCTACACTAGCTTAACCCACAGCAGCTCCTCCTACAATTAACTATGTGTGCTCTTACTAAACCATCTAGAAACTTCCTACAGTTATACCTAACAAGGCCCACCTAACAAGGCCCACTAGTGTACCCCCATCTAGTGGCCCTTTGCAAAACTACACTTACCCAGCCTATGAATACTATATACTACAAATGCCCTCCTCTAATGTTCCCAAAGGATGCACTAACTTTCCTTAATCTATACTGAAATACAGTAAAAAAGACACGAAAATACGTCACAGTGAGATACATAACAATTATATACGTGTGAATATAAATAGCAGGATAAACATTTAAAGGGCTAAGCCCTGACCCCCTTACAAACTGTGAATATACCATAAATGTCTGTAAGTGATTAAGCCTTTATCATGCACTGCGCTATGAATTCATTTTGATGTCATAAACGTTCAAGACAGGAGAGTTCCCCTCTAACCTCCATCTAAGCTCCCGGTATTATGGTTAGGCTGTTAGTCTGCATCACTTAGAAAGACCTCCCTTCCCTTTGGTTTCATTTACTTAAATTTATTAGGAGGTGTGACAGGGTCACTGGTTTTATATGTGAGGGGAGGTATGTGTCACACAGGATGCTCTCCTGTGTGAACTAAGACCTGCTTTATTTATCTGCCAGCATGTTATATGCTGGTAGGTTTACTCTGTTAAAGGGTGTGGTTAAGCAATGTATAAAAGCTCAGTCCTGTTTTTTTTTCTCTGGTGTGGTCTGGAGAGGAAAGTCTCCAGACAGGATAGTGGAAGCTGCAGAGCTTTCCACAAGGACTTTAGCAGTGCAGTTTATGCTACCGAGAGCGGGCGGAACCCACTCATCTATGGACTGAGTTATTGTTTGTTTTTTTATGTTTTTCCCGTTTAACCCAGAGGGGTCATGTTTACTTTTCCTGCGAAACCTGCATGAGTTTATGGCTGATAATAAACCAGCAGAAAGAAAACCCAGAGAACGTGTGTCCTGAGTCTGCCTTCAGGAGAGCCGAGCGAGTCGTCTTGCCACAGAGGATCATCAAAAAACTTGTTTAATAGGTTCTTTTTGTCTCTCAAATCTCGGAAAGAGTCCAGGTGCTTTAAGCCTCTATATATAATATTGCTCGAAGATACCCCCAAACTCATCCTAGGAATTATCTACCAAGATGAGCTGATAGTAACTTGAAGGCATGAGCCTCAAGACCATACGGTTCCCTAAATTACGCTTTGTCCAACATTAAAAGTAAAAGAAACTATGAGGAATTGTTGATTCAGTAGGATACAGTGGATAATAATGTGGTTGCATAAATATACACACTCTTGAACTAATAATTTGTTGAAGTATGCTTTGAATTTTTGACGTCATTCAGTCTTTTTGGGTAGGAGACTATCAGCATGGCACAACTAGAATTGGCAATCTTTGCCCAAGCTTCATTGCAGTAGCGCCCCAGATCTGTCAGATTGTGAGGGCTTCTCCTGTGTACAGTGCCCTCTTAAGGTGAACCCACAGATTATCAATTTGATGGAGGTCTTGGCTCTGGCTGGGTCATTCCTAAACCTTGATCTTCTTTTGGTAAAGCCATTATTTTTTTTGATTTGGAGGTATACAGATTTTTAGCAGAGGCTTGAAAGTTTTGTTGTTAAATTGGCTGATATTTGGAACTATTTATAATTCCTTCCACCTTCACTGAATCCTCAGTTTATTCAGCTGAAAGACAGCCCCAAAGCATAATCCTGCCTCCTCCATGCTTCCCTAAGGGTGTGGTGTTCTGTTGATGATGCGCAGTATTGGTTTTGTGCTAAAAATACCTTTTAAAATTATGGCTAAAAAGTTCAATCTTGGTCTCATCAGATCAAAACACATTTTCCCATGTGCCTTTGGCAGTCATGATGTAGATTTTGGCAAAACATTTCCAGGCTTGGATGTTTTTCTTCCCACCCTACCTAATAGGCCAGATATATGAAGAATACGGGAGATTGTTGTCACATGCAGTACACAACCAGTACTTGGCAGAAATTACTGCAGCTCTTTTAATGTTGCTGTAGGACTTTTTGCAGCTGCATGGACCAATTCTGCTTCTTGTTTCATAAATTTTTGAGAGATATGCAGTTCTAAGTAACATAAATGTTGTGCCAAATTTAAGCCACTTTTTGATGACTGTTTTGAATTGAAAAAACAATTGATACTCAAGTTACTACCAAGGTGCGCCGATAATAAGGTCACCACCACCAATCCTCATCTGTCTGGTATTGTTTGAATTCACAGGATGTATAAATATGCAAACATGAAACCAATAAAAGAGAGTTAAAATACTCATATAAGACCTGAGAATAACCAAAAAATCTAACAAATGGGCTCCTGGAACTTGAAGTACTCCAGGAACTCCGGTATTTCCTACTGGTCGTGAAGATTCCAGTAAGCTCGGACCCGGTGTCCAGTTGTAATGATTGGGATGAGCTATTTAGGCTCCTCTGTCCCTCACTTGCTTTCCACTCGCCTTTCGTCCTACTCGGGCCCTCACACAATCACACTGGCAGTAGGTGGGCTGCTTCTTCTTCTCCTTCTTCACCGCTCTCTAAGCGTCGGCACGCTTTCTCACTGAGCTGCACTCACTTGACTCAGCTCTGACTAGGCTGGAGTGGTTTCCGTTCCACTTTTACTAGCCTCCACTCGGTTGAACTAGACTTCAAGCTGCAGACTTCAGACTCCTCAGCTATCAGCTGGACTCTCTCTCTCTTGAGCTCTGCTCCGTGTGCCAGCCTGCACACTCTCTGCGCTCACAACACTCTCAACCTCACTCTCTGAGGTAACTGCACCAACTAAACTGCGCTTCTTTGTCTTCACCCTCCTTTATATATGGCTAAACAGCTCCCTCTGGTGGCTCTAGGGATGGGTGAAGGTGTGTGAATGTATATATTGGACCTCTAGTGGTGGTTACCTTCAGTGCACCCTTCTGGAGATTAGGAATCCAAGCACAGCTGGGCTCCACAACTGCTCTTAAAAACAGCTAGCGATACACTGACAGGAGGTAATCGCTCCCGCAGTGTATCACTGAGCTGCCGTGAGAGAGGTCACCGGAGATCATCAGCTGATCAGCTCCGGTGATCTCCCTTATGGCACCACTGCTGTGTGAGAAAGTTCTCATGCATCGGTGGTGTCCTAGGTGAGTTTTACCGCTGATAAGAACCACTGTGCCGGTGTTTCCCATGCTGTGACACAGATGACAGCGTGGGAAATACCATAGGAAGATGGTAAAAATGCAAACAAAACGCAGCAAATCTGCAAACATTTTTATATCTGTGTTTTTGCTGCAGATTTGACTGACTGAATTGAATGTGTGGAAAACGCTACAAATCTGCACAAAGAATTGACATACTGCTGCAAAAAACACACTGCAAATACTCAAAGGAAATTTACTGATCATGTGCACAACACTTCACGATTGTCATTGAATTAGATTGCATTAGGATTGCATAGCGTTTTTGGTCAATTTCTGAGCGAAAAAAACGCAGCGAAAATGCATCAAAAACGCACTGTGTGCGCATGAGTGTACAAAGTAGTGCAGACGTAATGCCCAAATTATGCCAAAAATGGAACAACAATGAATGACCTTATAGGTATCGAATAAAAAAATGAGAGAGAAAGAAACAACAGGGTGAGCTAATCAATGAAAACCTGTGAAATAAGGTAAAAAATGGGATGAGGAAAGAATCCCATGCGTATCGCCACTAATCTGTGGCTTCCTCAGAGATGAAGATAGCAGATAACAACACACTACACACCACAGTGAAAGACATATACACACATTTAATGACGCGTTTGTGTAGGAGTTGGACTTGGCGATATTCATGGCCATTCCAGGCTGGACTAAGCTGACGATAGAAATGTCTACACTTTCCATGAATGATTTGCTTACTGTTGTTGGTTAACAATTTTTTATAAGATTATTTATAGGCAGTCTAAATATGTTTGTCCACTTGGTGTTTGTGAATAGTTCATGTAACGTGATACAGTCTGAGCTGGGCTGGGAAGCCGACCATTTTTAGTTTAATAACCTTGACAGTACTTTATACATGAGATCTGAGGCTGCAGGGCGAACAGGACGAACCTCCATGAAACTGCACCTAGTGATAAGGTCAGAGGTGTCCACTAATTCCCCATTATTATAACTTATACAGTATGTGTGCAATGTCCTAGATTGCTTGCACAACTTCCAGCATATACGCAACTATGTTTTATTCACTTGTTTTGAGGATGATTTCTTTTTCTGACTACTCGGTCATTTCCTAGTTGCGCCAGATTTGCCCAGGCAGCTTTTGCTATAAATTACCGCAGTAGTTTGATGTTAAACTGCAGCGAATGCCATTTCATGGAACCCCATTCACAGAATGTGGTTGAAGACTGCGCACTGTCAGCACACTGTATCTGTCACAGTTTATAGTATTATTGCTACAGCTTTCCCCATTAGCCTCGATAAGGAAAATTACAGCTGTAGAAATTGGAATATGATTTTTACTGCACTCCTTGTGTGACTATCTGGACTGATACATCCACAGAGAGTCCACAGTCCTTTGACAGATTCCTTGGATGTGCTTCCATATTGCCTGGTTTTTGGCCATACTTTTGTAAGCCTTAAAGTTCAGCATTTTCTTCCATTTCTGCATCTACCACCTGATTGTTTGTCACACTCACTCTGCACTTCTCTTACACAAGGTGTGCTGACTTCTACGCAGTTCATCTTTCTCTTTCTTCTCTTCTGTCTCCATCTCGTTCCTCAGATTCCACCCTGCATTTTATTCCATAATGTATAAGCACAGCCTCACAGATGCAGCTAAAGTCAGTACCGTCTATGTCTACCTTGGTATCTCGGAGATTATCCTTACCACTATATTTTGCTAAATAAGCTAATATATTATAGAGATACAATAAGGAGGCCGATTGTGATCTCCTTCATTATAACTGTATGACAGGATCTGTCTAGTCATCATCAGTAAATGTGATAAGAGATTGTGCCACTCTTTAGTGGTACATTCCAGGCAATTTCATCATATAGTCAGTTTTAGTGACTGAGATGGTGACCCCCTTCAGAGAACATGAAGCCATGTAATTCCCAAGTCGTTGACATTGACAGGGCAGGCTAGTGGTCTTCTAGCCTGAACATGACAGCCTTAAAGGCATGTATGTGGCTGTCGACTTCGGGAAGAGAAACCCATGAGCGGTCCATGAATCATGGTCAGTACACAGCCCGTGAGACACAGATGTATGAATGCGATATGACTAACATGAGGTTCACTTTTCTGTTTTTCTGCTATAGTGATAACTACACAATTGAAATGAAAGAACAGCACAAGACCCGAACATCTGTCTGAAAGCTGCAAGGATTGGAAACAAGAACATTGCTCCCATTTCACCATGGATCCTATATCATTTACTGCTCCTAATACCTTAGAAGCTTATGACATCGTCCTAGAATACAGACTGAGGCTGATCGGCTCTTTACCACTCAGTGCCTTCACTACGATGCCCATGTTACCATGGGTGGTGGCAGAAATCAAGAGGAAAAGCCTACTAAGGTCAAAGGACTCACAGCCTGTCCGTCCCATCCGGCTGTATGTGTCATCCACATGTATCCGTTGTGAGCCCGATCCCGGGGACAGCCAGCAGTGGGATCCCCTAATCTGCTGTAGCATCTTTGAACACAAGCCGCAGTGTGTCCAAAAATTAATACACAACAGTCAGGATCCCATTTATTTTGCATGTTTGCTGAAGGAAGAAGATGGCCGACAACACCAAAGCACATGCTATGTCTTTCGAGCTGCTGACGAAGCCAAAGTAAGTGACCCGGTGCTAAGCTTCAATGGATTGTCCAGGATCATAAAACGCATGACTGCTGTCCTTCAGAAACAGTGCCACCCCTTCTCATTCTGCATGGTATTGCAGCTCCATACCATTCACTTCAGCATGACCAAGTGGCAATTCCAGACGTAACCCATGGTCAGGGGTGGTGCTCTTTCTCAAAGAAAACAGCTATTTTATTCTAATCTTGGACAACCCCTTTAAAGAAGTATTATTGCAAAAATATATATATTATATATTATAATGATAAAGGTTTTTGTGTATGGCTTGTGTATATCTGCACTGGTTGCAATACAAACACTGATTTCTCAGTAACAGAGGAATGGACTGGCCATATAAAGGTATTGCTGGGAATGTTGGCAGAACTAAACATTTCATTTGTTTTTGGTAATTAAACTAATGTCGGACAAACCTGATGATATTGACAGGTTTGACGGACAATCTGTGCATATGAGGGCACCATTTAACTGATGGTCAGGACTCAGGAGAGATGTCGATTGAGCATGGCCGACATCGGACAGCCATTCACATTGTTCTCTTGGAGATAAGTTG
This sequence comes from Oophaga pumilio, assembly GCA_009801035.1. Taxonomy (NCBI): domain Eukaryota; kingdom Metazoa; phylum Chordata; class Amphibia; order Anura; family Dendrobatidae; genus Oophaga; species Oophaga pumilio. Next base: position 11,473 of record VIAB01030690.1, read on the forward strand.
CTGGCCGACGTGTCAGCCGACGACTTTCTCATAGAGAACACAGACGCTCTCGGCCAAACCAGCGCACCTCTTTATGTGAGATTCGGCTGAGTTGGCTTTGGCCAATCTTTTGGCCGAGAGCCATCTAATATGTGTGTGGGAGGTCTTCAGACATTAAAAGAAAGTTGGAGGAATCTGACAATTTTGGTGAGATCGGCCAAGAATCTAAAGCATTTGGATCTGAGCTAACTTTTCATAGATGATGTCGGATATGACAGCAAAACTGGACGGTGCATAGCCCTTCTTATCCTGACAAAAGGCAGCAGAAACCAATGGGCAGAGATCTCTGCTGAGTGAGGAAGTCCTTTAATTTAATCACCCTGACCCCCAAAAAACGAACTACAGACCCGTGTTATGAAGTTTTAGTTACAGGAGACATTATTTTGTGCAGGTTTTCATTTTGAAAGTGCCAGTACTGTGAATGCATCATGTCACCACTACCCCGCCAGTGATCTCAGGGCAGGTGTAACACCAGTCGGACAGCGTCGGGGTAGGATAAAGCTGGCATGAGAATAGAAGAGTGCTTGCCACGATGTGCAGATGACCACACATTTACCACACATGAAGCTGAGAATCAGTTCAGCCATTCGTGAACGTGAGCCCTTTACAAATTTATGATCGAGAAATGGAATCAATATTTTGTCATTGCTAGCTGCAAAAACAACAAAAAAATCTAATTCAAACCACCAATATAAAAATGACACGAAGCACTGGAAATCAAGACACAGAAACTGATTTCATAACCAAACCTGCCTGTACTTAAATAGTCAAAACTCTGCCTGGTCATTAATAAATTATCCCAAACTAACTAAATCCTAATTAAATAGTTTAGGCAAAGATAAACAGCTGTATGTTGGCCAGTCATATGTGACATGATCACTTTATTCTACATATACCGTAGCTTGACTAAGGAAAGTTTATTGGCACGTCAGATGTGAAAAGGATGATATTGAGGGGTATTTACACTTAAAGTCAATCTGTCACCAGGTTTTTACTTCTTAATCTGACAGCAGCATAATGTAGGGGCAAAGACCCTGATTCCAGCAATGTATAACTTACTTTAGTTTTAATAAAATCGCTGTTTTACTGTATCAACATTAAACTTGCTGCAGCCATGTAGTCCTCCCCCACCACTGATTGGCAGCTTTCTGCCTATGCACAGTGTACGCAGAAAGCTGCCAAACTACGACAAGTAGCCCAATAAGTGATGGATCACTGTATTCAGGGACTCTGATGTCTAATGATTTGGATATTTTTTGACCATAGTTTTCTGAGTTGTAAATCCAGAACTGCTCAGGAGCAACAAATTGACTTGAAAAGTATAAAAAAGGAAAAAAAATCATAATTTTTATAGTAATATATTTTATTTTACATGAAGTTTAATCAGCAAATGCCACAACACAGGACATGATAATATTTTGTGTCCTCCATAACAAGATCCTGTTCAATGTCAACATCATAAAAGAACCCTGAGATGCAGGAGACACATTATCCGTCTCTCTTGCCTTTCTAGTTACATGGGTTTCTGTGTTTTGCACTTATGTGAACAGTTTGTGCATCAGTTTTTGACACTTTATTAAAGCAAACAGAAATCACAAGAAATGCCGTTTTCCCAACATTACTGGATCTTATAGAGCCACCGGTCAGGGAATTCATCTATTGCTAGAGGTCATATATTACATTAATAAGCCACCAAGATCCAATCTCATGGTAGTGTACCAATGTAGAAATGTCATCCTGTTACACTAGATTTTGGAATTGTGTTTATGGCATCTAATTGATTGCTACATTTCATGGTACAGAGAAAAAAAATGTGATATCAGGCCATGTTCACATGTAGCAAAAAAAAAAAATCAGCTTTGAATTTCATCTGAATTCTGCAAAAAAAAATAAAAATCTGCAATGAATCCGCTATCCGCAAGCAAAATCTACACGTGTCACTTACAGATTTTGCTACAGACTTGTCTGCGGCTTTCACACTATTCAATTACAGAACGTCGTTTGGGATGAGATCCGCACTAAAGAGCTGCAGACAAGTGAGAGGATCTGAAATCACAAACGGGCTTTCATTTTTTAGCAGATTTTTTTCCAGCAACCAGTGAATGAGATTTTGAAAACTCCATTTACGAGTACTGCGCAGTAAATTGATGCTGATTTGCAATACTTGATCCTTCAAAAGCATCCATTGTTCTTTCTGTGCACTTGTCTATTGGTTTCTGGAGAGACGTCTCCGTGCATCCTTTCTCCTATGCTACGTGAGCTGGTACAGCCCTGCCATTCCTCCCAATGAATGCAATTTATTTTTAACTACCTCCTAAACATAGACTGGTCAAAGTTCATCATTCTTCACTGTCTGGGATAAAAAATAAACCACGAGGGGCCATGTTCCTTTACAATAGATCCCTAAATTCACCTACAGAATGTCTTACATGGATACAAGGTCACCGGACCGAGCATTTAGCACCAGAAAAAAAGGCAGAGTCTCAGTCACTAATCAGACACCCAACCAGTAATGTGCCTTTGGTATTAGACAACCTAACATCTACATTCCCAAACTTATGACCATTGTTATAGACACTTTTCATCTCCGTGATTAAAGGTCTCAAACCCCGAAATGGAAGAAAACGTCCTATTTGTAATCACATGAATCCCAGTAGGGACTTACATTTTTAGTGTGATAGCAGTTGGGCTGACAACACGGTAGCGTTAGCTCTAATCCACCTAGTAACGTGTACCCCACTAATCCTCATCTGGCTAAACTTAAATCTAGTTAATGGTAACATTCCTCATACCTGCTACGAATCTGTCCTGGCTTCGGCGCTGGCCCCCTCTCCCTTCTCCTATACCTGTCTTCCATTGCTGTGCTCCACACTGGGTTTCACATGTTACCCACCAGTGATATCATCACCCAAGGCCTTTAAAGGCTGACTCACTCTCTCTGATAAAACTGGAAACAAATGGGTTAACCTACGCTGCTGTCAAATGATGATGAAAATACAAGAATTCTGAGGTTTATTGGTCCACGCGTTTCGAAGTTTGAAACTTCTTCATCAGGACAAAACACAGTGGATTCCTGTGTTTTGTCCTGATGAAGAAGTTTCAAACTTCAAAACGCGTTGTCCAATAAAGCGCAGAATTGGATTCCTGTCTTTTCATCATCCTTTGATGGCAGCGCAGGTTAACCCATTTGTTTCCAGTTTATGCTTCCCTCCTCACGGGTCTGCAGCCTAAGGGTCCCGTCACACTCTTCAATGTCCCAGCGATCCCACCAACGATACGACATGGATGGGATCGCTGGGACATCGTTAGCTGATCGCTGGTGAGCTGTCACATGGGCAGACTCATCAGCGATCAGGACCAGCGAGCACGCTGGTATCCAATGTACACATCAGGTAACTAAGCGCTGCGCGGCGCCTAGTTACCCAATATGTACCCTGGATACCGGCTCTCAGTGCTCTACAGCAGAAGCTGGGAGCCGGTATCCAGGGTACATATCGGGTAACTAGGTGCCGCGCGATGCTTAGTTACCCGATATGTACATTGGATACCAGCTCCCAGCTCACTGATCGTTGGTCTCCCGCTGTCACACGCAGCGATGCGCGCTGGCCAGTGGGAGACCAACGATGAAAAAATGGTCCAGGACATTCAGCGATGATCAGCGATACCCAGCAGGGGGGCTGGTCGTCGCTGCGTGTCACACTGCGAGATCGCTGGCTAGGTCGCTGTTGCGTCACAAAATCGGTGACGCTTCAGCGATCTCGCTTATTGAGACGGGGGGCTTAAGACGTTTTCAGTAGTTGTGTCCACACAACCTGACCAGTTGAGCACGTTAGTGCATATCCTTTCTCAACATTTACCCAGATAAGACCCTATTGCACTTTTTGTCCCCTCCAGGTTTCTTTACTTACGTGTGTCTGAGTATTGATTAACCAAATAGTCAGTTACCATGTGCTTTGGAGGATGCCTCAGCAATTTTCCCAGGTGAATATAATATCTGCAAATTGCATCTACTTCCAATGCCGATATCGGGCCGTTACCCGTGGTAGATTCATACCGTTGTACACGAAAAGCTATACTCACATGATGATGTTCATTACTTGCCCACTGTACTGTACCTCTTCTCCTCGCTATCCATGAGCTGTAATGACAGTTAGTGACGGCAATGAGGAGTTGTTAGTGTGATCAAGAAAGATCACGCTGAAAAAGCCCGTTTTCTCCTTCTCTGGAGGCGTTTGCTTTTTTTTCCCTGTATGATGATGTCTTCTTTTGATTGGGCAATGACATACAGGGGGAAAAGCAAACACCCCAGGTACATACATAAAAATCACAGAGCTACATAGCAAAAGTCCTAAGCTGTGTGCCTCCCAGTACGAAAACAAATACCGTATTTATATTTGCAGCAATATCTGTGTGCGACTTTCCAGTAGGATGGGAACATGGAGTCCAACAACACATTGGTCTAAATTGAGTTCTCTAATTTGGAGGAGAACCACTGATATATAGAAAATGCTTTTCTTTTCTTTTTTTTAAAGCTGTTGTAGTTATATAGAATAATTAGGAAATGGACACCTCACGGTTCAGATCGCTTTGTACCCCATTTGATTTCTATTTCTATATACAGATTTATTAAGTCTGTAAGTGATTTGGTGCAGAGTTAGTTTTGGTACAGGAAGAGTTTGCATGGCAAAAAAGTGAGGTTTAATAATATTAGTCAGCAAGTACATCTCATCGATGTGTTTATTGCCTGCGGTAGCACACAATGGGACAGGAAGTGTAGCACAAAAGAAGCAAAAAAAGAAAAAACAAGTTACATCTCAACATAGGCTGTCACCTTACCCAAAAGACTGGCCGGGGTAATGGTGATGTGGAGGTTCTACTCTTATAGAACTTCAGTTTAGTAGATTCACATAGGGATGCGAACATCAAAAATGTTTTTCTCAACACCATAAATGGGTAAGATTGAAAAGTTCATATAAAAACAAGCAACTGGGCAATCCACTTCTTATTAAAAAATTCTGTTTTCTAGAACAAAGGGGATTTTTCATTTTTATAGTTTACTGCTCACTGTTGGCCTCCTCTGATACACTGGTTGGTCTCCCAAGTAAGAAGCACAGCGCTTTCAAGCTCTTTGCTATAGCGCTTGTAAATGCTGCTATAAAGCTGGCCGGTTTGTTGGATCTATCCATTTTGGTTTCAGTGCTCTCCTCGATGCAGCATTGAAGAGTTTGCTATGTAATCTGAGAGCAGCATGATGTAGGCGCTGTGACAATGATTATATGAATTGTGTTTCAATACAATAAGGCTATGTGCACACGATGCATTTTGTTAGTGTTTTTGCTGCGTTGTTTTGCGGCGAAAACGCTGCAAAAATGCTTACACAACGCAACCCATTATATTCAATGGCATTCCGCAATGCTGTGCACATGCTGCGTTTTTTCCACGGCATAATCACATTGCGGAAAAAAACGCAGCATGCTCATTCTTTTTGCGGAATCGCGGCGATTCCACACACATAGGAGTGTATTGAACTGCTTACTTTCCGCATGTGGCTGTGCCCACCATGCGCAAAGTAAGCGGTTCATGTGCGGATTGTACCCAGGGTCTGGAGGAGAGGAGACTCTCCTCCAGGCCCTGGGCACCATATCCCTGTAAAAACAATAATTAAAATAAAAAATAGTGATATTCTCACCTTGCGGCGTCCCCCGCAGCTTTCCCGCTCCTCAGCGACGCTCCCGGCAACTCCCGTACCCAATGATGCCTTGCGACAATGACCTGTGATAATGTAGCGGTCTCGCGTGATGCTACGTCATCTGGGGTCATTGTCGCCAGACATCACTGGGAATGGGAGCATCACGAGGACCAGGAAGGCTGCGGGGGCCACCGGAAGGTGAGAATATCTAAGGATTTTTTATTTTTTTGATTATTTTTTACATTATATCTTTTACTATTGATGCGGCATAGGCAGCACCTATAGTAAAAAGTTGGTCACACTTGTCAAACACTATGTTTGACTAGTGTGACCAACGTGTCAATCAGTTTTCCAAGCGATGCTACAGATCGCTTGGAAAACGCTAGCATTCTGCAAGCTAATTACACTTGCAAAACGCTAGTGTTTGGCGGAAATACGCATACCAATTCAGAATGCGTATTTCCCGCGGCAGGGAGGGGCGGGATTGCCGCGGAAATTTCCGCTGAAATTCCGAACGTGTGCACATAGCCTAAGTGGTTTATCAGCAAGAGATTATCACTAGAGGACTACATCTCATGTGCACACCAGTCAGGCTGTGTGTAACCCCGCTCCCCCACTGATTGGCAGCTTGCTGACACTATACAGAGTGCACAAGATGCTGCCAATGAGTGGAGTGGGCAGGGATATACACAGCCAAGATGTCTTAGCTCTGCCACATCTACATCAGCCCAAACAGAAACTTTATCAAAACTGAGAGAGAGGAAGATATAGATTTTTTGATGTCGCATTTAATATTTCTGTTCAACTTTCAGCATAAGGAGATAAAGTAAAATACAATGTAATAACCGTCCACAACTAATGGCGTACACAAGCTTGGTGGTTCTACTCCGTACAAGGTACATCACTTGAAATATCTCTTAAAGGGAAAGTATCTGCAATATTTAATTTTAAAAATTAAAACCAGATAGTAAACATAATTATATTTCTATTTTTTTTTCTTTTATTCTATTTTCTGTCCACAATTATAGGGACAGTCACTTGCCTAAACTTGTGTTAGTAGCATGCAGAGTTATGTTTTACAGCATACACATAGGTCATTGACAACAATAGTCTGGAGATGTTCATTGACTTCTGTTGAAGAGTTTTTTAGGCATGTCCTGATACAGGCAAGGAATGGGTTAAGGGGAAGGGTGACCTGTAACCTAACCAATTGTGAATGGTGGATCCTGTGTTATCTATTGTATATAGAGGCGTTATTTATCATTATAAACCTGCCTGTGATGATAATGAGACTGATAAAAAGTGATCTCTACAGAGCATAAAGCATCAGTCTAAGGTTATCCTTAGATCACAATTTTGTTTTGAAATATAGAAAGTGATAAATAGCAAGTTAAAAAAAATCTAACTTATAAAATATACATTTAACATATAAATATGTAATTTTCTAATCTGCATTATTAAGTGCATCAGATATATCAGATGCATAATCGCCATCTGCCCCATACCTCCAGCTCTCTGGCGGGCTATCGCTATGGTCGGATATACTATTGGTGCAACCTGTGTAACCACACAGGGGCCCAGAAGCTAAGAAGGTCCTCTTCCACCTCCAAAGCAGGTAGTATTGTACGATGAGCACGGGCAGGGCCGAGACAAGGTATTTTGGTGCCCTAGGCAGATGACGCAGCCCCACAGACAGTCCCTCTTATGTCCCCCACATAAAGCCCCTCTTATGTTCCCCACAGCCTGCCTCTCTTATGTCTCTCATAGCAGGTCCCTCATATGCCTCCCACAGCCAGCCTGTCATATGTCTCCCACAGCCAGCCTGTCATATGTCTCCCACAGCCAGCCTATCATGTCTCCCACAGCCAGCCTA
>VIAB01030696.1:19237-33001 GCA_009801035.1 Oophaga pumilio
AAAAATGTAATGCTTTGGCAGACTTTTACAAACTGAATGAAGTGGTAGTCGGATATGTGCACTGCCACTCCATTCCAAACAGAAAAAAGGGTCCCGTTCTGTTGATCGGCATGGATACAAGCAGTCGGACCATCAATCCTATGTATAGGACAAAACATGTTTTAAACAGAATACCCCATTAAAATGGAAAGTGTCACAAAACTCATGCAAAGCATGAACATTGTACTATTAAAGATTTTTTTATTTTTTTATTTAGCAGTAACGTATTTTGTGTTTCAATTACTCACAAAAGAATATACATAAAAACCAAAGGGATAACAGGCAGCATGAACATTAAGTCTAGCCCAGCTAAGCTGAACATGGCATTCCCATCCCAATATGAAGGTGTAATATTAGCATATACCTCCAATTAGAAATGTAGCATAGTTTTTGATTCACCATGTCCTTCCCCATGTGCAAGGCAATGCAGTAGCTTTGGGATCCATGGTTACAACCACTCGCAAGTGGTCATAATAATCAGTATCTAAGCTACAGCAATGCCCTGCACTTGAGGTAAGACATAGTGAATCAGAAGAACTATACATTTACAATTGGAGGCAATTGCTGTTATTACACCTACTACATATTCAGTAGGATCTTGGAGAGGGGAATAGCACTTTAAAGGAGCTTACTATGAACTACATGTCCAGACTGTGCTTAGAAGGGTTGATCCTACTGACAGATTCCCTTTAAACATTGTTGCAAGCTATTGTGAAAAGAAGAGGTGGGAGGGAGATTGTGGTAAAATTAGCATTTATCTTTTGACAGCAGGTATAGGCCTGTACGAGTTCTGCTCTTCAGGATGGAAACAATAGTTTCATCCACTAAATGCAAATATTTGAAAAAATAGTGAGGAATTGAAACGCAATGCATGTCAAACTGCAAAATTCCATTATAAAATGTAACTTTATTTACAAAAAAGTCCTTTGATTTTTATAACACGGGTACTTGTCCCAAATCAAACAAAACCCAGAATATGCGGGTGTTACAATTTTTTTTTTTTACTATGAAAGCTTTAAATCTAGTGAACAGTTTATAAGATTTATTTAGTTATCTGAGACACAGGGATCTAAGCAGCAAACCAAAAAAAGTTACAATGCCACAATATTTTAGTGTCACAAACAAGATAAACACTAACTGTCCAACATGGTACAAATACATTCCAATACTTCACAGCATCTTTAGGATAAAATTACAACCTAGAAATACAAGACAGAAAATAAAACTGACATGTTAAACATCAGGATGTCTCCTGACTAATAAACATAAGATCAACAGTTTAAAAGATGCAAAGGGAAATTAAACTCATTCTACAAATATGCAACATTTTGGAGAAAAAAAAAGTATTACTTTTGCATGTATTACTGTAAATGAATTGCCCACAAAGCCAAGGTTTAAAATAGGATGGCATAACAGTTAAAAAAAAAAAAGAAAAAGAAAAAAAAAGGCGGTATCAAATTTGCTTTCAAGTATCACGACTAGTTTTCTTCAACAGATGCCAGGTCTGCAGTGAAATCTTCTGATGCAGAAGTGACATCATTTGTATTAGCTCCTATATCCTCAGAGAAGGAACATTCAGCTTCTGCTTCTTCACCAACAGCATCGGCAGCACTTTCTCCAGCCACTTCTCCAGCCTGAGCCTCAAATGGATTTTCACCCTAGAAAAAAGTATTTTGAGAACATTAGCAGAAGGATTTGATAAATTGAAGGTCAGTGGATGGGTGAGAAATGCTAGATTGTAGCAAGCCAAGTTTGGCAACATACTGCCCCAATGGGGAACCTGGTCCATCCCAATCATATGGACATGACTGAGTTTGGAGCAGCAGGGCATTTGCCACAACTTTTCAATTCCTTTAACCCTTTTTCTACATCAGGTGTAAATGTATGCCGATGTTGGACTCCCTGTTTAGTGCAGGCTCTGGTGCTGAGCCTGCACCTTTCTGGGCACATTAGCTGATCTGATCTATGCTTCTAACAGCCACGAGTGGAATTGCAATCCACCCGCGGCTATTAACCTGTTAAGAAATTGACAGCGGCATTTAACTCGCGTCTCCGGCAAGCGCACCGGAAATCCTGCCCATCAGTCACCCCGTTACATGATCACGGGTCACAGATGGGTTGGCATGACCACAGGTCTCAAGCAAACCTCTGACTGTCTGTGCTGGATTGCTATAAGCGCTGCCCGGTGGCCAGCGCTCATAGCAAGTGAGCAATTCTGCTACATACAAGGCGATCTGATCATCGCCTCTATGTAGCAGGAGATCGGATTATGGAAGGTTCTAGTCACCCATGGAGACTATTGAAGCATGCAAAAAGAAAAAAAATGTTTAAAAATATTTTTAAAAAAATTTATATAAAAAGTTCAAATCACCCCCCCTTTCAAACCCTTCAAAATAAAAAAAAATAAAAAATCAAACATATACATATCACCATGTTAAGAATCGCCCGATCAACATAAAAGAATTAACGCAATCGCTAAACTGCGTAACGAGGAAAAAAAAGTAAAAACACCGGAATTACGTTTTTTTGGGTTGCCGCAACACTGCATTAAAATGCAGTAACGGGCAATCAAAAGATCGTATCAGCACCAAAATGGTATCTTTAAAAACATCAGCTCGGCATGCAAAAATTAAGCCCTCACCCAGAGATTACGAAAAATGGAAACGATAAGGGTCTCGGAAATACGCAATTTAAAAAAATAAAATAAATTACATGTTTAGTGTCTATTAACTCGAAATAGACAAAAAAACCTGACTGGCACATCCAGACTAATGTGAACTAGGTGCAAACCAAGGGAAGCTACCCCCATGTAAATCATAGAAAAAAAAGGCTGCACTCAAGCAGGTCCCTACTTTACCCATAAATGCAGGCATTACTGACAGAGGTGCATATTCACCCAGAAATTCAGATATCAGCCTAATAGAGGTATGTTCACATTAGGTCAGGGACTCACCAGAAATGAGACCACCTTGACGATGGTTGGTGGGCTTTAAAATGTTTGGCCAAATGTTTATACTAAGCGTCTCAATTTTTTCCTTATATTCCAAAGCCATATTGCTACTCTAAATTTCATGTATTCCATGTTGACATGCTTTAGTATGCTTGAGTGCAGCCTTTTTTTCTATTAACTCGAAATGACCTGGAGGATCATAATTGGCAGGTCTGTTTTAGGCTAGCTTCACACTAGCGTTCAGGAGGGCTGTGGATGGCAGCCACTTCCTTTCCTTCCTCCTTGAAGCTCCGCCCACCGACACATGCGTCCAGCGTTTCCCTGCGTACCTATCTTTAACATTGGGTACGCAGGGAAATGCGTCGTATGCGGAGGTGTCCGCATGCGGCGATTTGATGTGTGCGGCAACAGCACAGAAACAAAATATTGCAGTTCCGCGCAGTCGCCGCACACGTTAATTTGCCACATGCGGACACGTCAGCATACAATGCATGTCCCTGTGCATGTGGCGGAGCTTCTCGGAGGAAGTGGCTGCCATTCGCAGCCCTCATAAACGCTAGTGTGAAGCTAGCCTTAGCGAACATGGTTAAAAAAAAAACACGTCGAATTGCACTTTTTTGCAATTTCACCACACTTGGAATTTTTTTTTCCTGTTCTCCAGTACACAATATGTTAAAACCAATTGTGTCGTTCAATCAAGAGAACAACTTGTCCCGCAAAAAACAAGCACTCACATAGCTATTTTGACTCTGGGAAGAAGGGGAGAAAAAAAAAAAGAAAATGCAAAAAAGAAAAATACCTCCGGGGTATAGGGATTAAGCAATAGTCTTAAACCATAGAGACAGCGACTAATCATGACCGAGCTTGCTCATATAAGGTGTTAAACAGAGCACGTTTGTGTCCTAAGAGTATTTTCCTATTAGGCAATCCCTGCATGTGTTGCAGCTTGTCAAATAGCTGCGAGACATGCAGCTGCGGCGACTCGAGCACGAGGAAAATTAGGACGAGTGTGCATGAATAACACCATATACGAGCACGCACGCTCACCACTAACAGCAACACAATGGCAATCATTTGAGTTTGCAGATTTTGGTCTTCACGTATTTGGAATTTATCACCTCACCAGTAAGAACCAACAACTCCTTTAAATAACCTGTTTGTAACAGGGCTGAACACCAGTACCTAAATGTTTTTTTTTTTTTAAATGTGTTAAGTCACGATAGACTGGTAAAGTAGTAATTTATACATCTACTTATTCATTGAAAAAGTAAAGTTATAAATCAAAGCGTTGATTCAAAAGGAGTATCCCACCCATCCCTCCACCAGTAAAAGAAAAAAAAGAAATAGATTAGTCACAAGTAAAAGTTACTTAAGAGCATTTATGCATAAATGAAGTCACCAGGCTCACAAGAGGAATACATTAACGCAGTATTTGCATACATACAAAACATGCAAGTGTCCTATACAGAGTTACCTTACCTTCAAATACAGTTCATATCTTGCCTTTACAAGTGGATTATTCAAGATGCTTGTCGCTGTCAAAATGCTCTCTCGTTTTATTTGATCTTTATAGGCCTGAAGAAAAAAAAAAATTACATTTTCATGTGTTTTTTTGCCACTGACAATTCAGATAGGTGAATAGTTACAGTATTGTAACAAATGGACAACCCTTCCCGAAAAGAGTCTGCAGAAGCAATGGGCTATTACTGCTAGGTGAATCAGAAAAAAGGCAACTGTATTTGGTCACTGCAGAAGGGTTTACTAAATGGCTCCAATTCAAATCTAATAACTACATAAACGCATGCAAAGTCTGTGGTACACCTTTATTTTGACTCAGAAGGGTTCTGTAAGAAGGGGATGTAGAAAGGTGTTGTCCAGCATAACAGATTTGCATCAGCAGACAGTTAGAAGAGGCAGCCAGAGAAGATGTACATTCTTACCAGTTTACTCTTGGAATGATCAGAAGACTTGAGGTGCAGCTGGACAGAGCTATGAAGCGCAGGGACATACACACTACAAGCACTGCAGTGCACAGTTTCCACCTTCACCATGTGATCATCAGGACTAACTCCTAAAAGACAATACATTGTTTAGTCAGACTAATTATTTTCTAACAAAGAAGTGGTGGGAGCATAGGAATCAGAGATGCTCCTCCAATAAAGTTTGTCAAAAAGAAAGTCATTGGGCAATATTTGAGAAGCACTGACTGCATGTCTACTGTTGCTTTGTGAATCTACAGTTTCCCTCAACCGTATCAGATTGAATTATAGGACCATATCATTACCCAATCGAGTCTGCAAGATCCACTCGATTTAAGAGTTTTAATTATAAAACTTAATTTCTATAAACAAGAGAAGAAAAAGTTACAAACTTGCTTTAAGTCAGTCAGCCAAAGCAGAATTAAACACTGAGGGTCAAGATAAGCAAAAATTAGGAGCATTACCTTCCATGATCTCCTTCTCTGGAGTTTTTGAAGCTTCATTTTGGACAGATTGTGCTTTACGTGCAGCGGTTTTCTTGAATTTGTTTACGATGCATTCCTAAGTACATAAAAAAAAAAAATTGTAAAACTCCCATGACCTCGTACTATCAAAGGTCTATGGATTTCAGCATACCACTACTTTACAAACAGATTACTAAGGCCGGGTTCAGTTGGGTTCGGCTGGTCTGCGTATGGCTGTGTACTTCCTCCCTTAAGCTCCGCCTCCACATGCATCCTGCGTACTTTAACATTGGGTACGCAGGGACATGCGGATGCGTTCGCATGCGGTGTTTTGATGTGCCGCCGAACGCAACTTTTTGCGTTCTCGTGCGGTCGGCGGGCACGTCAAAACACCCCATGCGGACGCATCCGCATAGAACGTATGTACCTGCGTACCCAATGTTAAAGATCGGTACACAGGACGCATGTGGAAGTAGGCGGAGCTTAAGGGAGGAAGTACGCAGCCATACGCAGACCAACCGAACGCAAGTGTGAACTTAGCTTAAAGCAAGTTTGCTTTGAGTCACTCTGCAGTAAAGTTTTTTAGTGATGTAAAAGGGACTATGTCATCAAGTACCAAAAAGAGGAAAAACACTCCAGGCAAAACTTAACCTTGTCATACTCCATATGTGGATCTTAAGGCTATAATCAGGAGAATGTTTTGTGAAATAATTCAGAATCCATGGATTTCTAAGCACCTGGTTTACATTGCCATGTGTTATACCTAGTTTAAGCCCTACAAGTTACAGGGTATATCAGTTTTGCTTGAGTATCTTTAGCGATTAAGCATTATCTCAAGAGATGTTTCTACAGATAAGGCAGACATCAAGTGAAGTTGACTATAGACGTTAGCACTGTATGAATAGTTGGAGCCAATGTCACACTTGTGTAATATTCTAATAAAGTATATGACATGTGACTTTATGTTCTACTTACATGCAAGAACTCCATGACTGGTTTGTCAAATTTGGTTTGTTTTTGAATATGATCCAACATGTCTTGATGACCTTGACATTCCAAGTGTTCTTCAATACCCTTTTCATCAAAAGATCTGAACTTGCAGAAGGAGCATGTGAAGGCCATTCTGAAAATGGGTTTTAAAGCATTTGTTAACTTATGTAGTGATAAAAGAGCAGATGAATATAAAAGTAAAAGCAAATAAGTGTACCCATCTCCATATTTCTCACTATTCTTCTCTCTCCTGCGCCTCTGTTTCTCTCTTCTTGCCTCTGTGCGGCGCTTTTCTTCCTCCTCTGGATCAACTGGCTCTGAAAGATGGAAAGAAAAAAAATAAATAAATGTACACTAGATCACACTACTATTAATATTCAGAGACATTAAAACTGTCAATTAGAACTAAAACTACTCATCCACTTGTCAGTCAGTAATAAGTCCCTTGTATATACCCTTGTAAGACCTCTCCGATACTCAGCTGCTTCTCAAGCAACTGGAGGAATAAAACCACTGCGGATACTGTTCAGACAAAAAACATTTACATCAAAATGTCCCAAATCACTTTCCCTTGTTCTACATGAGCCAAATATGCAAGGTTGAAGAGTGACTACTCAATCAATGTAAACACAAGCCTCAATCAAAAAGGTTTTATGGCATCGTTCAAATAAGAGCAAAAAAAAAAAAAGCAACTCAAACTTGGACACATCTGACATCCATAGCATGTAAATTTATGCTTCAGATTTTCAGGACAGATATCAATGAGCTGGGTAAAATAATCGTTGAAGGAATCATCCAAAATAAAATCTACATGTAAGAAATTCCTATTTAGCAGAGGACTGCACTGCATAGATACAACAGATTATTGCTGCAAACCAGCCCATAAACAATCCACAACATTTGCAGTCTTGCACTAATTACTATATGGAATATGTTGCAGTAAATATTACCTGGTGCTGGGGTACTTTTTACAGTTGGGTTGCCTCCAACTTTTGTCAGCTTTGGTTTTTTGCCAAAAACTACAGGTTGCTTGAAAGGAGGTGGTTGGCCTATCTTTCTCTTAATTCCTCGGACCATGCCACCAGCAGCCATAGGCTGGTACTTAGGGAACTCCAACATACCAGGTCTACGCATGCCACGGCCAAGTTGCTAAAATTAGTGTAAAAAAACAAATTAAACTAATAAGAACATAAAGCAGTATTAAAGATTCTCTTTCCAAATCAAGTGGCACTAGTAATGTACAAAACCACACTGATCTGTAAAGAGCTACAGAAAAATAGTACTAACAAAAATTGTAGATTTAAAAAAAAAAACAAAAAAAAAACATGCCCTCACCCCCCCAAAAAAATGAGACAAAGAAAACTTATACACATTACAAGTTTATCAAATTCTTATTAAAGGTGCAATGCATTTTAAAAATAAAATTACATGAAGGCAGTATCAAGACATAATATATTTACTGATAGAAAGCTAAAAAGTTCTCTTGGGACAAAAGGGAAAACCCTAGGCCCTTTATTATGGCAGGATTGTGTGGATTTACATTAAGTTTAGCATTTGTAAAGGAGCAGTTACCATAGATAATGGAGGAGTTATGTATAACTAAGGTTGTCTATGGCTGCATTGAGGGGAAAATAGCACGGAATGATGCGCTTTATATTTTCATGGTAAAAATCAGGGTTACCATGACAGAAAAGCCAATAGACCACATAAGTCAACTGGAGAACCATTGGAGGTCTATCATGTGACAGATCCATGGTTGAATTCTGTTTTTCCACCCATTTGAAAAGACAGAAAACAAATTCCTGAATGTGTGAATGAATTAAGCCCAATAGGAATAAGAAAATAATCGAGAAGTCATGTCCACGGTCAACTCCCTACTGGAATGAACGCTCACATGTTGCCTCTTAGGGAAAGGCTCCAACGTGACTTATTGTCACTTTAAAGCCCAAAAAAAGTGAGTTACCGCAGTCTTATGGTTTTCCTATGGGGCCTTTTGTAACAACCAAGAAGTCTAACCACGTCAGATTCTTATGATCTTCATTACAGATTTAATCCTACGCTCTAGAGGCAAGATGCAAGAGTTAAAGCTCAAAGTTGTAGGGAGAAGAAGCTATACAAACATGACAACCATTAAGGGAAGAGTCAGACAGCCGTATAAATCGGACCGGATCAGAACGCAGTGCATGGACTGGACGGCTGCATATGTCACGCTCAGGCTAGGAGAGCGGCCGACCAGTCCGAGTATTCTGTTCTGATCCACATTCCATTTACATGGCTGCCTGATTTTTTCCCCTTATACTGAAAGTTATGATGATACATTGACTATAATACATTGCACCTTTAACCTACTCAGAACTTCAAAAAGGTCTTCTTGTAACCTTTCGTATTTTTTGTTTTTTTGCTTTAGTTATTGCTACAATAAGTAAGGAAGACTATATTTCTTTATAAACAGAACAGGCTATTTAGAAAAATACATTTCTTTCACATGGAAAGAATTTAGCAAATATGGGCAAATTCCCAGTTGGACCTTTAAAGCATTACTTCTTTAAAAGTCAGCTTTCACACTGGGAATACATAAACGTCCATGCAATAGTATATGGACAATATGCCATTTTAAAGTTCTGGTCTTCAAATAATTCAAAGTGACTATCAAAAAGAATCTGAGAAGATTCTGTACTTACTCCTCCTCTGCCACGGCCTCTGCCTGCTGCTGGTCCTCCAAAAGCATCATTGCTTCTGCCGCCAAATGCACCGTCGGGGTAAGCAGGCATTCCTCTTCCCCGAGAGCCTACTGCTGCAGGCTTCATATAGGGCGAAGAAAAAGAGCCGCCGTAGGAAGAGTAATTGTCTCTTCCTCTCTCCTCCATAAACCCAGTCCTTACTTTTGCTCGTGAGAATGACGGATCCCAGCTAGACCCGCCCTGGTTTCTAGTTTCATAAGAGTCAACGCTACTCCGGTATGGGCTCTCATATCGACCATCATAACTATCTCCGTAGCCTTGATCGGATTCATTATAACCATAGCCAGATCTGTACAGATCTCGCTCACCCACAGAAGACCTGGAGTCAAAAGACTCATAAGGTCCATACCTGGAAGAATTGACGTGAGGAGAAAAATAGAAGTCAGCTTTCCAGAAAAATACAAAACATTATCAAGCATGAGTTGACATTTATCAACTTTACATCAAATCTGATACAATAAAAGCATTAACTAACCTAATATCTTAAAGTTAATAGCTTATGAAGGCAAACCTGACAAATGCTGGATGGTCAATAGCATTGAAATAACCAGATAGGAGTTTTGCTTTAAAGTAAACTTTAAAGTAAATTAACGCCCAGCCCCAGCAGATTAGATCTTAAAAGCATGTTCAGATTTGAAATGTTTGCGTTACTTTTATTTTGGCCGCTTTCAAAGCGTACAAGTAGCATACAGTTTCAGATATTAGTTTAGTTTGCATTCTATCAGAGCATAAAATGCTCGGTTTTATTTAACAGGAAAAAAAATCACATTTAAATGTACTATTGTTAGCCATATAAAACCATTTGAAGAAAAACAAAAAAACACATTAAGATTTCTTTCTGTAATGCGAACAATACAAGGATTGTCAATTTCTTGCTGAAAATGCAAAACAATTAAATAGAATTAAATAAGGCCTTTTTTACAAGCAATTCTAGTCTAACCCAATCCTTTAAGTAGCAGGCTGCCACCAGACATTTGAACACTGCAAATTGGGGCCACAGTTACAATCAGAGAAATATTTACGTTAAAAAAAATTCTATCCTTTCCATGCTCTTTTTTTTACAGGAGTAGTAAACAGGACAGTAAAATTGTTTGACTGAAATATGGCAACAAAAGTTCCCAATTTCTGATAAATTTAGTTCAACATTGGAAATTACACTGTGCCCATCTAATAAAAGTGGGCTCATGTGTACCATTTTCCACACTACAACAGATATATATGTTGCATGATAAGTCATTGTACAGCTCTAGAGGAAGAAGACCAATTGCAGGGCTGCTTTAGAGGTATGCAGTCTTAATGGCATGGATTGATAAAAAAAAAAAGTGAAGGGAAGCACACATGCCTTCCAGAGCATCCATTGATGCAGTACAGGCCACTCCGGAAGCAGTGTCTGCATCTGAAGGAACACCACTTCAGCAGTCAGGTCACTAGAAGTGGGCTGCATTTGATGTTTCTCCAATGCTACGCTCTTCTCGTCACCTGACTGCTGTAGCCAATTACAGGCTTCAGGGGTGCTAGGCCTTAGGAAGAGGCCAGACAGCTTTGGTTGGGAGACCTCCAAAGTGACCTGAGCTGGATCCATGGGGGCACTGTCAGGAGAGCATGCCTCTGTTGCATTAAATCAATAAGAACCTCTCACGCTGAATATGGTACCTGATCTGAAGACTGTTTCAGCGCAGGAAGAGCTGATGGGTCGTCTTCTCTTGCTTTAATTATTGTATTGTTAACGTTGTTACTTATGACTTGTGTTTTGAAACTGTTAAATTGTAAAGCGCTGCGGAATATGTTGGCGCTATATAAAGATTATTATTTTTGTGTCTCTTAAGGTTCTGATCGCTAGGAAGGGTGAAATACACAGTTTTATAATTTGTCCGACATACCGCTATTGTGTCAGGGAGGTATGTATTCTCCCCCTGTGTCAACGCCTTCAGAGGTTGATGTAAGTTCCCAGCCAGCGCGCACCCGAAAAATGTTGGCAGAGAGCAGGCGCCGGGCATGTAACTAGAACACAGGAGGCAGCGCACAGACACAAGAGGGAGATGATTGACACCTCTAAAGCCGTTGACACAGCTGTTGATGGCAGAACAGAGTACTGCAGTGCGCTGGCACTAAGAAAGGTCAGAGGTCTGGCGCCTGCGCACTGCAGCACTTTACTCTGCCCTCAACAGGGCAAAGCAGTGCGCCTGAGCCATGACGGGAAGCAAAGAAGAGGACGTCTTCGCTAGAAGATGGGAGGCGTCGGACCGCAACACCCATCGGACTGGACACCCACCCGCCCCTGGGTGAGTATAATCTAAATCGTTTTTCTTCTCTTTCAGGTTACATCAGGGGCTTATCTACAGCATTACAGAATGCTGTAGATAAGCCCCTTATGGTGATGGCCGCAGCCTATAGTCGAAAAAATAGGTGACAGATTTCCTTTAACTTGCATGTGAACAAATTTGAGGCTTCATCTTGCAAATTTATTGTACAAGTTTGGATTCTAAGCAGCTGAAGATATGAGCAAGTTAACGATAAACATGAAATATTCATTGTTCCTGAGCTACACAATATATACCACTTACCTCTCGGTAGAATTATCCATACTAAAGTTATCCATGCCACGGCCATAGGATGTATGCCCGTAATCCCGTTGCATGCCTGAAAGATTTAATTAACATAGAATTCTTAATCAGTAACTTCACTATCTTACCTTGCACACACAATGCCTAAAGTAGATCAATATGGAAAGATGCCAAGGAAGACAACAAGCGCATAAAATGCTTGCAAGATGCCTGTGCATACAGGTTTCATTTTTATTAGAAACATTTTAGTTACTCAATTTCATAAAAAAATGCAAGACTAGTCTAAATGAAGAAAACTGCAATAGCAGATCTGTAAAATGCTTGCAAATTTACAAATATCTCATTGTTTAGTTTTAGCCCCTTCTCTAGAAATAAACATGCCAAGTTAGCTGATGATTTAGGCTATGTTAACACATGGCATTTTTGCTGTTTTTCAGCTGCAAAACCTGTTCTCTTGGCAGTAAAGCTGCAGGGGAAAAAAAAGCAGGTTTTGCTTGGTTGATCTTGTGGTTTTTGTCATGACATTTGTCTCACGTGAATGATGAACGCTGGGAGAGGAAATGAACTTTATTCCCCACCTGCAGTGTTTGGATTTCAGTCATGGGGGCAGCACTGGTTCAGTCATTGTATACAGAGTGGTGGCTGTTACGGCACCCCTGATTAACACTCCCACTGTAGGGCTGGTTCTCAGACTGGGCCAGGGACACATGTACAGCCACATCTCTTTACTCAGAGCAGTGACTTTTTACCCGCGCCGGCCTGGTGCCTGAAACCTGAACACTGTGGGGGAAAATAAAGTTTGGTTAAGTGCAGGCAGGATAATAACACTATTATGCAGTTTAACCCCACATCCTCAGGTTAATAGCACTTTTTCCTTTAAGTATTTGTTGCAAAAATTTCTACAGCTCTTGGCAGGAAAAACTATGCCACAGATTTTCCCCCACTTAGTATGAGTAAAATCTGCTGAAAGAATAGAGATGCTGCAGATTTAAATCTGCAGGTCACAAATGAGCAACGTGTGAGCGAGACTTCACAATTCTCATTCACTTTGCTGGCATTAAGAAACCCACTGTGTGCACAGGCCCTCACTGCAGTGATCAGGCCGGCAGATGGCAGCCAAACCCTACGTCACATGAGCAGTAAGATACAGGCAGGAGGAACAAAGAGCCGCGCATCTGCAGCCACTACAGCAGCCGGGAAGGGTCATTTCCTGCCATCATAGTCACTACCGGTCCGGGGATTTTGTCCTTGAAGCGTGATTAGAGGCCGGCGCCGAGCTGCGACTCCTGGGGGAGAGGAATGGCGGAGTATAAAGCAGTCATAAGCAGAGAGCCGGGAGATGCGCGGGGCTCGGACACGAGGCCTCCACCGTCCGCCCGCACAGCGCAGCCCGCCGCCATCTTGGGGAGCCACCGCCTGCCCCGCGGGTGCACGAGGCCTCACTGTTGCTTCGTCACTGCACGGACCCGATACACGTCGTCTGAGCCGATCAGAGCTCGTCATTCCCAGCATTCTCCTCACACAATACGGGTCACACAGCAACGGACACAGCGCAGCGACGGTGAGAACAATGGCGGCGGCCGCCATGTTAGCGGAGAGGAGCCGCCACCCTGAGGTGACAGCGCGGAGCCGCTCACCTGCGAATGTAAAACAAGACGGCTGTGACTGAGCGAAGTCTCCTCGGTCGGGCGTCTCCTCCTTCTGTCCGGGTGGCTGCAGGGAAGACGTTACTGAGAGCTCGCTTCCTCCTCGGCGCTTCAGAAATGGCTGATACAGGGAGAGGCGTGACCGAAACCGCACCCGGGACGCGATTGGCCGGTTATGAACAAATCAATCACGTGGGATGAAGGGCGGTGAATGCCCCGCCCCCTGCAACAGTAGATCGGAGGTGATTATTTGTGGCCCTCATTCTAACACCTCCACTCTAGACAGGTCAGTGGTGAGTGCCTGGAATGGAGGTGCTACAGTGAGGTCGTCAGCTCATCCCCCCCTGACCGCCGAGCACTGACAGGACGGACTGGAGCCGGATCCAGGACC
>VIAB01030700.1:20903-32997 GCA_009801035.1 Oophaga pumilio
TCTGCTCAGAATTCATTTCTAGCACATTCACAACACTTACCCCCTTTACAATGACAACCAACTATACACCTCTTCTCCTGACATAACCCCCAACTTCATACAAAATACCACTGCATCTACCATTATGTCCGCCTTCTATATAAAACTGAATCTGACAAAAACTGAACTCCTTGGTTTTCCTCCCTCTACTAACCTACCTGAAACCGAAATTGTCATCTCCGTGTGTGGTTCTACCATAACTCTCAGGCAGATTGCCCGCTGTCTTTAGGTTATATTTGATTCAATCCCTATATCCGATCACTCACTTGCTCATGTCACTCGCACTTCAAAAACATTTCTAGAATTTGACCTTTTCATCTGTAATCTGATTCATTCTTGACTGGACTACTGCAACTCTCTACTAATCAGTCTGCCTCTCACTAAGCTCTCCCCTCTACAATATATCAGGAATACAGCTGCCATTATCATATTTCTATACAACTAAACTGATGCTGCCACTCTGTGCCAGACATTGCACCAGTTACCCATCTGCTACAGAGTTCAAGATAATCAAAAGTTGGTGTGATCCAAAGGTACCTTGCGCTAGAAGCTTAACATGTAACATATCCCATTGTTGGGTGTAGGAAAAAGGAAGAAGATACAGCTTGCCTAATATGGCCTGTATAGAATGCCTCGAGTATGCAGTGATATCTAAAGTGCTTGTGCTTCAATTGGATTGAAATGGCTGCCTGTGTATTCTATTATGCATAAGAATGTACCAAAAGCAAAGCACCTTGCCATGGGACACCACTAAATAATGAAAGCGTGCTGCCACAAAAATCCTAGATGAGGCTATAAATATAAGTAACATGCCGCTTCCCAATAATTAAATGCAGGCTAGATGCTCATAGGTAACACTTACAGTGTGTGCGGTCCGAGCTGCGTTCCTCCACCCCGATGCGCGTTTTATCCATACTTCTTCAGGGTGCGTGTCGGGGAAGACAGACACCGGATCTTAAGAAACTACGTGAAGCCAATGAGCTGCTGTATGGAGTGTCACGTGTGCAGTCAGGGTTGCCATGGAATATATGACACGGCGCACTATGTCCATCCACCACTCTACAGGGAGTGACTCATCATTTCCAACAGGTGGACCGCAGGCACGCAGGCGGCCCTGATAATGGCCACTATGCGTGTCAGCTGATCCTGATGTGCCAGGGACAGAGTCCTAGAGCAGTCAGAAGAAAAAACAAGTGCGCTCATTCCAGGTTATTCTGACAAGTTAATAGGCCTATTAAAGGTGTGCTATTAGGAACAACATGATATTGTGACCAAGATAATTTGTATACAAGTAAGTGACAAAATAATACTATAATGTCTCATAAAAGATGAATTAGGATATGGTGCAAATGTGTAAGAAATAAAGTGCATAGTGCAGTACGACTGTATAAAGGAATCAGTGTATTTATATAATAATACATTTATAAACTTTGCAGGTGTTTACAATTATACATAGAAAAAACAAATATTCACTTATAAAAACGCAATATCCTATTACAGGGTATGAAGAGTAAAATTTGCTAATATGTGACAGATGCAAGAAAAAAAACAAAACAAAATTTGTCAACATATACTAGTCTATGGGCACCGAGGTTTGTTTTAATGTTAATGTCCTAGACCCAAGAGAATCCAATTCTGCAGGACGATGGACGCACGATTTAGGACATGAAGGGCCACGGAGGAAAATGAAAGATCCGGCAGCAAAGAGACACTCAGGCAACTATGAAGAATATACAAGTAAAAATAAGATTATACCACTAATAAAACACAAAAAATGACAAACATCCCTGTAACTAACCCTAATCCCCTAAAAATAAAAATATATAAAGTTTAGGAACTGATACCAATTATAAAAATGTACTAAGGAGGCTTGAGTCACTTTTATGATACTGGAAAAAATGTCTGGGTACCGTTTTTAGAAGTGATGGATCCTCTGCAGTCCGTCCCTTCTCTACGTCTCTCACGTGCTCTCTTATATGGATTCTGAGCTCCCGGGTTGTGAGTTCAATGTAAAGTTTTCCGCAAGGACACTATAGTGCAAGGTGCAATATAGACTACTCCTTTAGAGGAGCATGTGATGAAATGTCTAATGGAAAAAGTTCGATCTTAAGCTGCATTAGAGAAGGTTTTACTTTTGATCATATTAGCACATCCCTTACAGAGACCACAGGGGTAGAAACTATCTTGAATCGGACCTGGTGGACCTTCTACTTACTCTTTTGGAATTTTTACTTACTCATAACAGCTTTATATTTAATAAATCGGTCTATGTTCAGAAACAAGGTACCGCCATGGGCGCTTCCTGCGCATCTTACGCTAACCTGTTTTTAGGTGTATGGGGAAGGGAGATCTTTATCAGTAAACCTGTATCAGGCATTGAGAACACACATCATTGGATGTACTACATCGATGATGTGTGGTTCAACTGTGAGGGCTCGAGACAAGAATTGGATTCACTCATGACCAACTTAAACAGTATGTCAGGACTCTGGATTCCCTGTTCATCTGTGGTGCCTTACTGAATTCCCGAATCGATACAGGGTCTTAGAGACCCATCCTTCTTCTTTGCAAAAAAGATAGGTGCCCCAGCTGGTGAGGAAGAAGGGCGTATAAAACCCTTGGCCAAATTTTCATCAATATACTCCTTCAAAGCTTGGAGCTCAGGAGCCGCCAATGGATATACATTACTAAAAGGAATAGCCGCCCCTGGAAGCAATTCAATAGGACAATGATAATGTCTATGTGGGGGAAGCTGGTGTTAGGGTCTGTGGAACGCACCTAATAGATAATGTAGAGAGGTGCGTTCGCGGCCCGGGGTCCACCGTGCAGGCAGAGCCTGCTGCTAGTAAGATAGCGTAAGTAGCGAACTCTGTTATCCCGCAGAGTCGTTAAAATAAATGCCGTAGCGCGCTGTGGCAGTTAATGCGAACTCTGTTAATCCACAGAGCCGCTAGTGGGAATGCCGCAGCGCTATATGGCGATAAGTGCAAACTCACTTAGCTTCAGTGAGCCGCAAAGTAAAACGCTAGGGCGCTGACTAGCGTTTTAAAGTGAACCCTGTTGCGTCACAGAGCCGCTGAGAAACCCTACTGTGTCCAGGTACACAGTTGACTGCTAAGCGAGCATAGGAAGTGGTCATGCGCTATCTATGGCATCTGTACGCCAGGTCCTGAATACGGCAACCAAACTCCACACCGGTTATGCTGGTATTCTAAAGGCATCTAAGACACTGACCCTGACCAGCTAGCATACCAAGCTCCTCACCGATTAGGTCGGTATTGTAATGGCTTATTTCAGCCGCCCTAATCACATACACGCATGACCATACTGGCGCAAAGCACATAAAGGTTTGATACTAGCGCACGGCCGTGCAGTCAGGACAACCTTTTATAGCAGCCACGAGTAGAAGACCTTTCAGAAAGGACCAATAGAAAGCTGCTTCAGATCACAAACAGCTACAGGACCTTCCTGGAGGACCAATAGGAGTCGTAGCTGTATCTGAGCATGTGACCCCTGATCTTCAATGGGAGATCTTGCCCTGGGCATGCTCAGAAGAAGAGAACTTAGTCCCAAATCTGCCTGCTCCAGCACTGGTTATAACCGAAGATCCAGGAGAGGCAGCAGCAAGTCTCTGCACAGTATTAGACTGGGCAAGACGCTGGGACCGACGTCTCTGCTGAGCAGGCTCCACTACGGCCGGAGACGGATGGGGGACCGCAGCGGGAATGGCTCGAGATTCCCCTTGTGCAGCATTGGGAACTCGAGCCCTAGCAGCTGGTTTGCCTTCTTCTTATCACAGATGTCAGAGAATTCCTTATACACAGAAAGTAAAGTAATTACCGGTTCAGAAGGTTCCGAATCAAGGGACTTCGGACCAGTTTCCGTTAATGCTGAATCACTCCTTGTTGGAAATGTAATTTCTTTGGTCTCCCAGTTGATAGTTGGATGCTGAAAACAGAGCCAAGGGATGCTTAGAATCAAGGAAAATGAGGAGAAGAGAAATTTTTTAAAAAAAAAGCTGCTCCTGATGGTCTGGCTCCAATAAAATGGCAAGAGGTGCGGTCTCCTGAACAATGGGCTCAGAGATTAAAGGTGACCCATCTACAATCTCCATGGCTATTGGAGAGGTGCTATGCAGAATCTCTATACCGTGTTCCTTGGCAAATGTAATATCCATAAA
Organism: Oophaga pumilio; assembly: GCA_009801035.1. Taxonomy (NCBI): domain Eukaryota; kingdom Metazoa; phylum Chordata; class Amphibia; order Anura; family Dendrobatidae; genus Oophaga; species Oophaga pumilio. The sequence goes on from VIAB01030700.1 coordinate 25,123, forward strand.
ATTACACCCCCGCGACAGAGTCGATCATGGCTGCAATAGAGATCCACTGTCCAGAACACAAGATCTTAATAGGGAGTGAACAGTGAGAGTTCTTTTCCTTCTGCTCCCTGGAAGGAGTAGTCATAGAGAGAAAAAGGAATACAGCATTCAATAGTATACTAAATTCAGAGACATCTAAATCATCATCACTGTTATCATATTCCCCTACCGCTGCTAACACCTTGTTAGGCCGCTTGAGACAGTTGATTAGGAAGTGGTCAGATTGACCGGAATAGAAGCATAGACTCTCCCGAAGGCGGCGCTCCTTTAGTTCATTACTCTAACACCTCTGCACTGAGTCAATCTGCATAGGCACTACCTAGTTATCCCGAGTTATTTTACCTGCAGGTTCTTTGGGTGGAAGGGAAAAGTTAGACATACGATTAAATACCTCCAATTTCTCCTGTCTATGCTCAGTAAGGCGAATATCTATGCGAACACAATGTTGAATAAACATATCAAGCTCTTGTGGTGGCTCAGAATGGGCTAGCTCATCCTTTATAATGCTAGACAGACCTTTCCTGAAAATAGGCAATTGTGCATAACAATCCCAATTACCCAATTAGTATCCACAGCTAGCCTTCTAAAATCAGTGGCATATTCAATAACTGAACGCTACCCTGGCATAAAGACAGTAAGGCAGTCTAGGCAGGCGGTTAGGGTCATCAAACATTAATGCCATAGCAGCCAAAAAATAATCCAATACATTTAATCATCGGATTCGCCCAGGTGAGTGCTCATGATGTCAATAACATGATGATAGCACCTTAGATTGATCGGTAAGAAAGCAGTCGGCGTGCACATCAAAATACAACATAAACTGATTTACAAAGCTACAAAATTTGTTGCGATCACCATTGTATCGGAATGGTGGCAGCTTAGGTTGACTAGCTACCTGAGGTTGCCCAGGGGGTAAGGCCACTTGTGTTGCCATCTGAGCACTTAAGTCCTGAAAGGCCTGTCCATACTAGGACTCCATGCTTTTAAATTTGTTTTCTTGAGCAACCATTCGAGTACTTAGATCCTGCAGAGTCTGTCCAACACCTAGTCATAACGTTCCAAGCCTCCTAACTTGCTCTGCAGACCATCCACATCTTCTTGCAGAGATCTAATCATGGCAAAAAACTGTTCAATTTTAGGCTTAGTAGAGTAATAATAATAGATAGTACTCGCGCTTTTAAATCAAACACACTCACAATACTGATCGTAACACATACCTTATTTTGCAAGGGATTCTGTGAATGAATGTTCAAATGAATCCCTTGCAAAATAAGGTATGTGTTACGATCAGTATTGTGAGTGTGTTTGATTTAAAAGCGCGAGTACTATCTATTATTATTACTCTACTCTCCCTTTTCTCCTTGTGGTTGGAGTTTTGTACCTGCTGCTGATCTGGCACATATACACGTGCGCCGCTACACATTTTTTAAAATTTTACAATTTTAGGCTTAGTAGCCATTCTGCAGCAGATTTCTTATCTGGCTTGCGCATCCTGTAACAATTATAGTGGAACACACAGGAACCTCTTGGCTTGAAACAAATGAGTCAACTGAACCAGAGTACGGTGACAAGTCTGTATTATACAAATAAACGCATGTGCAGCAAGTGAGAAACAGTTCAAGGAAACACAGCAAACGGTGATTCTAGAAGTAGTTCATATTCAGCAATGCTGCAAGCAAAGTCTCATGGGAGAGGCACCCACTGGGGAAAGCTGATCAGAAGACACAGTTCACAACAGGGCTGGCAGTCTCTGAATAAGAGTCCTGAAAACAGTGCAGAGCTGTGAGCCTCTTAAGAAGTCAAATATGCTCCTACTGCACAAAAAACAAGATTAGCTGAAGCAGGACTAGCTAATGTGTCCTAAGCAGGCAGGCTGGGGCAGAGGAAGAGAAACACACACAGCTTGTTGTAGCACACTGAGAGCTGGGAAGGTTTGCTGTAAGGGCTGTACTGGATTCTCTGGAGAGGATAAGTCTCTTGCAACACAGAGCCAGGAATTCAAGTAGTATACACAAGCATGGACTGGAAGGCAAACTAGGGTTATAAAGACAGGGAAGGCAGATCACATGAGCAGAAGCGAGGCAGCAGATGCCATCTTGAAAAAGGGCAATAAGGCACCACCGATGAACAGGGAATCTAGAGTCCTGACACACTAACAGCCTAAATATCAAATTGACGTATAAAGTTGGCAGAAATTTATACTTCTTAGATTTACAAATTAACACCTTACCCAGCAGTAATCTCTCAACAGATGTGTATAGGAAGCCAACTGCAACCAACACCTTGCTTCACGCCACATCTTCACATCCCTCGTCTACCATTAGAGGAATACCCACCGGACAATTCCTCAGAGTTAAACACATTTGCTCAGATGAACAGTCTTTTGAACAACAATCCTGTGAATTAAGTAGAAGATTCAAAGATAGAGGATGCAGCAAAAAATGATCCGTAATGGCTATCAGAAAACCAAACACACCACAAGGAATGAACGTATTTACAGGAACAAGACGAATGATAAAGAAGACTCAAGTAATCAAGTTCGCCTCATTGCTACATATAATAGCCAATGGACTCAATTCCGCCAAATTATTCACAGACATTGGCAGATTCTCCTAGCAGATTCAATTCTAAAAAAATGCCTACTGCCTTCCTCTTTGATCACAGCAAGAAGATCAAAAAATCTGAAAGATATCCTTGCACGTAGCCATTATAAACCATCAAAGATCAAAACCAACACTTGGCTTGACACTAAAGGCATCTACCTCAGTCGTTACTGCAAGGGATGTGCTAATATGATCAAAAGTCAAACCTTCTCTAATGCAGCTGGAGATTGAACCTTTTCCATTAGACATTTCATCACATGCTCCTCTAAAGGAGTAGTCTATAGTGCACAATTTCCTTGCGGAAAACTTTACATTGGACTCATGCCTCTTGAAGAAGTGTGGATGAAACGCACGTCGGGGTGAAGGCATGAGGCTCGGACACCACACACACACAGTATTACCTGTGGACACATAGCCCGCATTTCATTATTGGGAAGCGGCATGTCATTTATATTTATAGCCTCATCTAAGATTTCTGTGGCAGCATGCTTTCATTATTTAGTGGAATCCCATGGCATGGTGCTTTGCTTTTGGTATATCCATATGCATAATTTAATACGCAGGCAGCCATTTCAATCCCATTGAAGCACAAGCACTTTAGATATCACCACATACTCCTTGAGGGTCTGTGCACACATTGCGGATTCTTAGCGTTTTTGCCGCGGTTTTTCGTGGCGGAAACACTGCGAAACCACGGCAAAACCGCTTACACAACACAACTCATTATAGCCTATGGGATTCCGTAATGCTGTGCACATGCTGCGTGTTTTTCCTCGGCGGAACCGCGGTGATTCCGCCGCCATAGGAATGCATTGAACCGCTTACTTTCCGCATGTGGCTATGCCCACCATGCGCAAAGTAAGCGGTTCATGTGCGGATGGCACCTAGGGTCTGGAGGAGAGGAGACTCTCCTCCAGGCCCTGGGTACCATATCCCTGTGAAAACAATAATTAAAATAAAAAATAATGATATTCTCACCTTCCGGTGGCCCCCGCAGCTTTCCCGCCTCTCAGCGACGCTCCCGGCAACTCCCGTTCCCAGTGATGTATTGCGAGAATCACCCCAGATGACATAGCGGTCTCGCGTGATGCTACGTCATCGGGGTCATTGTCGCAAAGGAAGCCTGGGAACGGGATTTATTATTTTTTAAATTATTTTTAACAGATCTTTTTACTATTGATGCGACATAGGCAGCATCAATAGTAAAAAGTTGGTCACACGTGTCAAACACTTGTTTGACTCGTGTGACCAACCTGTCAGATCGCTTGTAAAACGCTAGCATTCTGCAAGCTAATTACGCTTGCAAAACGCTAGTTTTTAGCGGGAATACGCATACCTGTAATATGCATATTTCCCGTGGCAGGCAGGTGCGGAATTGCCGCGGAAATTTCCACGGCAATTCCGCAACGTGTGCACATACCCTGAGGCATTCTATACAGGCCATATCAGGCAAGCTGTATCTTCACTATACCCCTTGTAGTGCAGCGGTATCCACACTGAGCAGTGATGAGGCAGTGACCCTGCAAAAGTTCAAAGCAAAGTCTTTGTAATGTTCAGCGTACTCACATAACAGAAAGTAAATATGATCCTCCGGAAACAAGATAGTCCATAACCGGTTGCCGTGGCCAACTGCACCGCCGTGTATGCTGAGGGGTGCCAGGCCTGTTGGCTCCGCTTGTCTCTGTGTTTCTTCACACAGGATGGCTCTACAAAGCCTTCCGCTCTGCACACTTGCAAAACCAAAACTGACATACCCAACCCTCTGCTGCAGGGGGTTTTACCGGAAACGGAAAACACAGCCGGGAATGAAACAGACTGCCCCACTACCATCCTGTAGTCCATTTATAATATAAAAGCCCAGAGCAGGTTTTGTTAAATCTGCAGTGGACAAATAGCTTGCCCAAGACCAACACTTACTTTTATTTGCATTACAATAACAGCTATGCCTGTGACTGCAATGCACTCCCATGGCCTCAACATACTACTGTGTGCATTCTGGGGGACACATAGCGACCCTTGCATATGAAACTAGTCGCTGCCTCACACCCTGGAAAAAATTCTTGATGGCTGTAGTCTCAAAATGGGGTCACTTGTGGGGAGTTTCCACTGTTTAGGCACCTCCAAACGCGACATGGCGTCTGCTATTGATTCCAGCCATTTTTGCTTTGAAAAAGCCCTGCTGTGTGCCCAAAGAGTTGCTTTCCCTCACATATTACGGCGTAATCAGGAAAAATTGCCGAACAAATTTTGGGGTCCATTTTTTATGTTACCTTTGTGAATGTAAAAAAATTGTGGCTAAAGTATTTTTTTGTGGAAATAAAGTAAAATGTTCATTTTTTTCCTTCCACATTCCATTAATTCCTGTGAATCACCTAAAGGGTTAATAAGCTTCTTGAATGTGGTTTTGAGGAATTTGAGGGGAGCAGTTTTTAGAATAGTGTCACTTTTGGGTATTTTCTGTCATATAGTCCCCTCAAAGTCACTTCAGATGTGATGTGGTCCTCAAAAAAATGGTTTTGTAAATGTTGAAAAATTGCTGGTCAACTTTTAACAAAAAAATTATATTTAAAAAATTGTACTGCTGTAAAGTACACATATGGGAAATGTTATTTATTAATTACTTTGTGTAGTATAACTATCTAATTTAAGGACATAAAAATGTAAAGTTTGAAAATTGCGATATTTTACATTTTTTTGTCAAAGTTTCGATATGATTTGCAGATATTTATGAAAATGTCGACCAATATTTACCACTAACATGAAGTACAATATGCAATGAAAAAACATTCTCAGAATCAGTGAGATCCCTTGAAGCGTTCCTGAGTTATTACCACATAAAATGGTCTGGTCATTAAGGTGAAAATTAGCTCTGTCACTTAGGGTTAATGGGCACCATTACCCCAAACACTCAGTACTGTATCAGTCACTAAATAGTCTCTAAAAGGTATTATCAGGGGCCCAACTGAGCTAAATTCCATAAGAAGTCTTGGATGCAGACCATCTAGGTCAGGAGCCTTGTTCACATTGATTTTTGTTTTATAAATTCTTTATTTATGAATGTTGCAAAGAAGAATAAGAACAAATATACACAGCTCAAAAAATAAAGGGAACACTCAAATAACACATCCTAGATCTAAATTAATGAAATATTCTCATTGAATACTTTGTTCTGTACAAAGTTGAATGTGCTGTCAACATAATCACACAAAAATCATCAATGAAAATCAAATTTTTGAACCAATGGAGGCCTGGATTTGGAGAGACCCCCAAAATGAAAGTGGGAAAAAGTCAAAATGAAAATCAAAACAAGACAAAATTAAAGTAGAAACAAGTCAAAATGATGCTCAGTATTGTGTGTGGGGCCTCCACGTGCCTGTATGACCTCCCTGCAACGCCTGGGCATGCTCCTGATGAGGAGCTATATGTGATATTTTCCTGAGGAAGGGGTGGTAATCACCATGAAACGCGTAGATTAAACCACTTCTTAACTGCTACTACGTCTTGGAAATCCATTATTTGGGCAGCGCGGACTGGAATCCACAACTTTTCTGCAGTGTATTACACAAAAATGATTGAGAAAGGAAAAGATAGGATCCACAATAGAAGCCCTGGGAGTGAGGTGTTAGGGGTAAGAGGCAGTTCCAGAAATTACATAAGTATACAGTATTGGAAGATCATGTAAACATACAGTGGGTACGGAAAGTATTCAGACCTCTTTAAATTTTTCACTCTTTGTTTCATTGCAGCCATTTGGTAAATTCAAAAAGGTTCATTTTTCTCATTAATGTACATTAATGTACACTCTGCACACCATCTTGTCTGAAAAAAAACAGAAATGTAGACATTTTTGAAAAATTTATTAAAAAAGAAAAACTGAAAAATCACATGGTCATAAATATTCAGACCCTTTGCTCAGACACTCATGTTTAAGTCACATGCTGACCATTTCCTTGTGATCCTCCTTGAGATGGTTCTACTCCTTCATTGGAGTCCAGCTGTGTTTAATTAAACTGATAGGACTTGATTTGTAAAGGCACATACCTGTCTATATAAGACCTCACAGCTCACAGTGCATGACCAAATGAGAATCATGATATCAAAGGAACTGGCCAAGGAGCTCAGAGACAGAATTGTGGCAAGGCACAGATCTGGCCAAGAATTTCTGCAGTACTCAAGGTTCCTAAGAGCACCGTGGCCTCCATAATCCTTAAATGGAAGAAGTTTGCGACCACCAGAAGTCTTTCTAGACTTGGCATTCCAGCCAAACTGAGCAATCGTGGAAGAAGAGCCTTTGTGAGAGAGGTAAAGAAGAACCCCAAGATCACTGTGACTGAGCTCCACAGATGCAGTAGGGAGATAGGAGAAAGTTCCACAAAGTCAACTATCACTGCAGCCCTCCACCAGCCGGGCCTTTATGGCAGAGTAGTCTGATGGAAGCCTCTTCTCAGTGCCAAAAAACACTGTATGCACTACTTGAAAGGGTGCTCAAGTAGGTACCCACATCATACAGAAATATAGAAAGAAACTTGGCACTCAACTTCTGAAAATGCTGATAAATTTAATGCAGTCAAAAAAGAGAACAAAATGTTTCGGCCTCATGTGGCCTTCATCAGTTAGCAGACTGCTTAGATTAAATGGATCACTGGATAGTTAAATGTGAAGGGAAGCAACCCTATCACTTTAAGGGACAACTTGTAGGAGCACAGCACTGAAAGAGGGCACTGAAGTGAACGGCATCCTTGCTAACACCAGATAGGAGTGCACCCGCTGCCTGCAGAGACACGGTATCCACCGCTTGTCAGCTGGCTGACCTAAACCCAATTGAGCATCTCTGCAGAGACCTGAAAATGGCTGTCCACCAATGTTCATCATCCAACCAGACGGAACTGAAGATGATCTGAAAGAAAGAATGGCAGAGTATCCCCAAATCCAGGTGTGAAAAACTTGTTGCATTGTTCGTAAGAAGACTCATGGCTGTACTAGCTCAAAAGGGTGCTTCTACTCAATACTGAGCAAAGGGTCTGAATACTTATGACCATGTGATATTTCAGTTTTTCTTTTTCAATAAATTAGCAAAAATTTCTACATTTTTGTTTTTTCTTCGGTCAAGATGGGGTGCAGAGTGTACATTAATGAGAAAAAAATGAACTTTTTTCAATTTACCAAATGGCTGTGTGGCGCCCTGAGCGATGACCTCTCCCCCATTGAAGTGAACGGGCTCGGTGCCGAGTAC
>VIAB01030703.1:13274-24993 GCA_009801035.1 Oophaga pumilio
CACACACAGACCCCACATGCGTGCATAACCCCGTAGGAGCACACACACACAGACCCCACAAGTGTGCACTCACCCCCTCAAACCCCACTATACAGCCCGGAGTATCAGGTCCACTCAACCAAAAATCTAAGGAGACATCAACCCATTAATTCATAAATCCTCCTCGGTGTCACTGAGAACTCTGACCTCTAATTTCCCTCCTGCAACAAACAGACGCCGGCAACAGACTGCAGAAACCAGTGTCTAATTGCCGCTTCTCTTCCTGGCTTTGTCAGACCACGCCCCCTGGTATGACACGCCCCCGGAAACGACGTCACACCTGGAAGGCGCCCATACAGGCTAGCATTTACCATCAGACTGCAGAAACCAGTGTCTAATGGTCGCTTCTTTGTCAGACCACTCCCCCTCATGGTATGACACGCCCCCGGAAATGACGTCACACCTGGAAGAAGCCCATACAGTCGTAGAACCGGACGGGTGAGCGGCACGTGGAGAGAAATGCTGAGGTATGTGTCCTCGGTGCTGCCCGGTGTGATCGGCCATGACAGCTGAGGATATAACTGCTGCTCTCATCTGTGCCTCAGCTGCTGCAGCCTTCTTTTCACTGCAGTAACGCAGAATACACGCACGTTTTCTTTTTGCCCTATCAGCCATTGTATACTAGTATTGTTGGCATTGCTTTCCATTGAGCTGGCGTGGCCCGGGTTAGTGATGTCAGCGGAATACTGGTGCAGTGTATGGCAGTCTGTACTCCGCTAACGAGGGGCTGAGACCGCGCAGAGTGTGACTAAATGCGCCAGATTTATGTGATAGATGCATTCTCTGCATCCGCCACACCAGTCTGTTACACCGTCTATAAGGGTGTGTGCCCGCGATCCGGAGGTGGCAGCGTATGTTCACTGCGTCCAGAGCGCTGCCGTCTGCTGAACGCAGGTGGATCCGCATGTGATCACTGACCCGTGCGGAGTCACCGCGTCCAATACATTGTACGGGGACATTTATCTTGTGGAGGCTAGCATCTCCACAAGATAAATAGACCTGCTGCAGTCTGTAAAGACGCGCCTCATGTCCGTCTCCACAGGTGAGCCGCTGGCGTCAGGGCACGCATAGTGGATGTGGGATTTCTTGGAATCACATCCACTATGCACTAACATCAAGTACACAGCGTCCAACCTGCCGTGATTACTGACCGTCTGCACATACCCTTGTTTGGTTTATTTTGTCAGAAATTCCTGACAAAATGTTGGCACATGGGCCTGATTCCTCAAGACTGACCACTGTCAATTCGTCATTGATTGGGGGGGGTGCGTCCTGGAGTCAGGTGCGCACCTCTTCATGGATCTGGAGAGCCTGACGTGCACCTCTGTGTGCCACTAAAGAAACCTTATTCCAGTCAGGTACTGGAGTGAGACTTCACAGCTCAATTTAGACATTTCGGCGGACCTGGGAGAAACTGCCATGACGACACCAAAATTGTCTAGTTTAGCTGCAACTCCAAATTGTGCTTAAATTTTGCAACTTTTAAAGCCTTTACACCAGAATTCTACCCAAAATCTCTGACTCCGGCCCATAATGCCAACATCCCATGTACATCCATTTTTAGCGAAGAGATAGCCCCCTTAAGAAAGTGCCTAAACTCATACAACATAAGGTGCAAGTCATGAAAACCAGTTTTTAGCTGCATTCTCTCCTCGAACTAATTGCTCCAACGCCCGATACTGTCACTGAATGGCCATCTTTGTTCTCTTTTTATGGTTACACACCTCCATAACAGAGTTTGTGGAATTGTATCCATTTTAGACCCACAATCGCATCAGTATGGCTGCTGATGGGGTAACAAAGGGAACCCTTCCCTACCCTGCTTTATTTCACCCCTAAGCTTCCATGGCCATTATTGACCCCAGAATCTAATAAGTACTCTCTGATACCAGTTCTTTATTTCTAATTCTAATTGCAGGGCGGCAATTCCTTTTTTTTTTTTTAATCTCATTTAGTCGTATACCTGATTATCCATAGATCGCATTGGGAAATATTTTAGTTTAGGCCTCCATGGAGTTGGTGGTAATTTGTGATGTTACGAGAACTAACAAGCAGCTGCTGTTTCCCTATGGGAGATGGGAGCTTGTTGTGGAGTCCTGGCCTTCTGAAAAGTTTAGCACTTGTCCAAGGCAACATTTTTAAATACCAATTTTTTTTTTAAGCTTTCAAAAAAGCTGCACTTTGTTACTTGCTAAGACCAACTTTTTCCTTTTAACTTTGATTAATAAATACTCATTCACTTTGCTGTGTATTTATGCCTTTCAGCCCAGCAGAGTTGTTTGAAGTGCGGAGCCGAGAGCAGAGCCTTCCTCAGCGCTCACATGGACAGAAGGACTTTTTGCCTGATGGGTCACAGATACAGAATGAGAAGCTGCAGATCTGTCGTGCTGAGCAATGGGAGTTGCTGGGAGAGGAGCGTGTGGAGCGACTGTAAGTAATGTCATGGGATTAGAGCACGCGCACACCGCTCACTATCCATCATTATTTTAGGCTTAGAAGAAGAGCTCGGTGCTGGTCAAAAGGGGCGAGAGTAAGCTTAGCTTGTAAAGAGCTGTGGGGAAGTGATGGAGTTTGGGCAGTCTTTGTGGATGTGGTATACTTGGCATGAATGCTGGCCGGCTTTACTATATGCCAGTTGGCGCTCACATTAAGCCGCGTGCTCTCTGGCTTGGCGCGCTCTCTGGCACCATGCGCTCTGTTTCTAGCTCACGGCTGCACATTTCCTCCATGGACTTGCAAACATTAATATTGCATAACTCTGTATTAAAGGGTATGCCACACTAAACAGCGTCGCTAACGAGATCGCTAAAATACGTCACTATTTAGCGATCTCGTTAGTGACGCTGTTGTGTGTGGCATGTAGCAACGACGTGGCCCCTGCTGTGATCTCGCTGATCGTTCACTAGAGTTCTGGACCGTATTTTGATCGTTGGCGTCCCGCTGGTGAGCCTATATCGCTGTGTCTGGCACCTTTTGTGAACGATGTGCGCTGTTTTTTACATCGCAATGACCGCTAAAGTCGTTAAGGAGATCGCTAACCGCTTATGCGTCGTTAACGAGATCGCTAAGTGTGGCAGCTACTAGCGACATTAAACCGATCACAAAAACGATCGCATTAGTATGCGTCGTTATCGTGATCGTTAGTGGGAGCGTTTAGTGTGGCAGTACCTTAAGACCCCATCATCAGATTTTTGGTCCCACCTTTTGTGCATGTTGTATATTATCATATCTATATAGCAGAGATTGCTCTCAAATCACAGATCAGATTGTCTTTTACAGGGGAAGCTTGGGAAGAGGCGTATGGAAACCAGATGAAGAATTAGTGGAGCTGACAATACCTGCAGTATGTGTACTTTTGGCTGATTAAATTGGGGTTAAAGCTCTAATAAATTAGAAACAAAACCATTCACGGACACACAACACTCAAGGCCGCTTCTACCATGAGTTGCAATGAGCATCTTGCCTCTGGCAACTGTCTTCCAGGGATTTTGCAGCCCCCTGAAATGCCTGCCTAAAGCCCAGCCTTGGTAATACTGCCCGGGGGGAGTGGAGCATATAGAGCAGGCTTGGGGCTAAGCCCACACTACATGCTGTAGATGCTGGCTGTTCTACATAGCTTCCATCTGTTTCTAACACAAGCACTGGCAGCTGAGCTATGAATACTGCATTTAACATCATTTAGATGCCGCTGTCAGTTTTTGACAGTAGTATTTAAGTTTTTTTTTAAAAGTATAACATAAAAAATTGAATCGCCCTCCCCCTTTTTTTCTTCTTAAAAAGAGAGATAAAAAATGAATTTGGTAATAAAACAGGAATAATGGTGCATATCAACCATATAGTACAGATGTTAAAGAGAACCTGTCACCAGGTTTTTACCATATAAAGTAAGGCCAGCACCTGTAAGCCGTATGTGACAGAATGTGTTCTATGTCCCCAATACGCTCTCCATAAAACAAAAAAAGCTTTTATTATACTCTCCTATGGGGCGGTCCGGTGCGATGGATGTCGCTGTCTTGGTCCGGTGCCTCCTAACTTCTTGCGATGTCCTCTCTCTGCTTCATGTGGTTAGTGCGTTCTACATCATCCCCGGTGTCCTCAGCATCGCGCTCTTGCGCAGGCACATTCTTCTGCCCTGCCAAGGGCAAAGCATAGTATTGTAGTGCGCATGCGCCGGCGCTCTTTGTTCTTTCCCCGGTGTTGTGACAGGTTCCCTTAAATCTAGTTGCAAAGATACATAAGTAATCAAACACAGACTAAACAAGTGGAAAAATAAAATATCCAAAATGCTGCATTAAGGTGTGCAAAGAAGCTTACATATAACTGCCTCAGAGAGGCCACAGTACACCACGCACAATTCGCGCGCTACAACATACACTTGTGGCAGTCGGTCATTGTGAATGTAATATTTGTCACCAGTATCAGTGATAATATGTAACTCTTATGTGCAGGGCAAGTTTTGGCAGACTATGGGTTTCACAGAAGGAGGAAGGCAGTGTCTCCTGCCTGAGGAAGCCGTCTACTTACTCGAGTGTGTAAGTTTTAACTTCTCCCCCATAACAATCAGTCACAGTGCAAAGAAATGAATGGTGGGTTCTGGTTGCTGTATGCAATAATGCCTGCTTTTTGTTCTTCTGATAAAATGGTCCCATTGAGCATATAATGCATGTATACTTTGATGATCAGTTTGGCGCCATTATTAGTATTTTTGACATTCATACAGTATATTCATATCTCACACCTTATTTGTTCATAGTTTATAATATAACTTCTCTGTGCTTTGATTCCATCTCCAAGATCCTATCCCAATATATAGTAGGTGTAATAATCATAATATTAGCTAATACCTCCAAGTAGAAATGTAGTATAGTTCCTCTAATTCGCTTTGTCGCTTACCCCATGTAGGGCATTGCAGGAGCTTAGATATTCATAGTTACGATCACGAAGAGCTGTCTAACTAACTGCCACTACATGAGTGGTTATAACCAAGAATACCTAAGCTACTGCAATGTCCTATATGGGTGTAAGGGACATAGCGAATCTGAAGAACTATACTACATTTCTAATTGGAGGCATTTGCTAATATTATTACATCTACTGTATATCGGGATAGGATCTTGGAGATGAGAAGTTCACATAAGTGTATAAAAAAAGTCCAAATTTTAGCCAGAAAATTCAATTTTTTTGTCCAAACAGCTTTTATACAGTAGCAATTATTTAATATGTACAATACTAAAAACAATTTCCACGCATCAATAAAAATGTGATGCTATATGGTGGCTCTGTATGGAATCCGATATATTTTTTATACCCATAGACTTGAATGGTTGATTCTCATCCAACACAGAAAAAACTAGTGTATGCACAGACTCTGTTTGTGAAATATAATAATTGCTCATCTTCACTATCCCATTGAATAACACTGGTGTGAGTGCTTTCCGTGTTCTGTCTCTTTTTCACAGGGTGCACTTGAACTGAAAATTCGGTAGTGTGCACATGTCCTGTAAATGATAATGGTTTCTCTGTTTAGGGAACGATTCAGCTGTTTTACAGGGAGCTTCCACTGTCTGTCCAAGAGGCTTATGAGACACTGCTCTCTCGTGGGCCAGTCAATCTGCTACACTATCAGGTAAAATAAGAATGATTATTTTTGTCACTGAGGATGTATACACATTGCAGTTGATGTGTGTATTTGGTGTATTGAGAACTCCACGACTACATGAACATATCGGTAGAGCCCAAGTCTTCTGATGAAGGCCAAAAGGGTGTCCAGTTGGGATCTGTCAAGCTGATATACTTTATTGTAATGGTACAGAATAGCATTGAGTAAAGTAACATGGCAGCCTATGGGCTACATATACCATTTATCTGTACAGAGGTATATATTGCAGGCAACTGTCGGAGGCATACACCGGGAAGTCTTCGGACATACACTGCAAACACAATGTAAATGCGTCCGTAGCGGTAGTCCGCTTCTCTTAGTTAATATTTCTTTCTTTCTGGCTTTTCATACAGGTGTATAGCCACTTGAAAAGACTGGGCTACATTGTCACCCGCTTTGATCCGAGGTGCGAACACTTGGCTTTTATTGAAGTTTCTCTGGTTAGCCTTAACTATTTTTATTGGTGTTTGACAATTTTCAGGCTGCATTCATTCTGCTTGAGTTAATATTTGGGTTTCTGTAAAGCTAATATATTTAGGAGGAAATCGTCTTTGCATCTATTGAATTGCTTGCAGTTTGAATTTAAGTAAAATTTCTACCTATACTACAGGAAAGATATATGTCTTTGTACCGTGTTAGCCAGTAGATAGAAAAATATTAGAAGTTTAGAGTTCTCAGTGGTTGAGGAATAATAAATCAAAACTCTATGAAAATGAGCAATTGAAAGTCAGACATTGCTTTTCAACCATGCTTCCACAGAATTAAAAAAAAAAAAAAAATGACACTCATGAAATAGGCCTGGACAGAAATGATGGTACCCCTGAAAATAATGTGACAAAAGGGACATGTTAAATCAAGGTGTGTACACTAATTAGCATCACAGGTGTCTACAATCTTGGAATCAGTGACTGGGCCTGTATAGAGGGCTACAGATACTTACTGTGCTGTTTGGTGACATAGTGTGCATCACACTCAACATGGACCAGAGGAAGCGAAGGAAAGAGTTGTCTCAGGAGATTAGAAAGATAATTATAGACAAACATTTTAAAGGTAAAAGTTATAAGACCATCTCCAAGCAGCTTGATGTTCCTGTGACTACAGTTGCACATATTATTCAGAAATTTAAGCTACATGGGACTGTAGTCAACCTCCCTGGACATGGCCACAGCAGGATGAAAATTGATGACAAATCAAACAAAAGAGCCCAGAAAAGTTTCTAAACAGATTAAAGTTGAACTTCAAGCTTAAGGAACATCAGTGTCAGATCGCACCATCCGTCATTGTATGAGCAAAAGTAAACTTCATGAGAGACGACCAAGGAGGACACCATTGTTGGAAAAAAATTCATAAAAAAAGCCAGACTGGAATTTGCCAAACTACATGTTGACAAGCCACAAAGCATCTAGGAGAATGTCCTATGGACAGATGAGTCAATGGAACTTTTTGGCAAGGCACATCAGCTCTATGTTCACAGACGGAAAAATGGAGCATATCAAGAAAAGAATACTGTCCCTACTGTGAAACATGGAGGAGGCTCTGTTGTGTCCTGGGGCTGCTTTGCTACATCTGGCACAGGGTGTCTAAAGTCTGTGCAGGGTACAATGAAATCTCAAGACTATCAAGGGATTCTAGAGAGAAATGTGCTGCCCAGTGTCAGAAAGCTTGGTCTCAGTCCCAGGTCATGGGTCTTGCAACAGGATAATGACCCAAAACACACAGCTAAAAACACTCAAGAATGGCTAAGAGGAAAACATTGGACTATTCTGAAGTGGCCTTCTATGAGCCCTGACCTAAATCCTATTAAGCATCTTTGGAAAGAGCTGAAACATGCTGTCTAGAAAAGGCAACCTTCAAACACGAGACTACTGGAGCAGTTTGCTCTTGAGGAGTGGGCCAAAATACCTGTCGAGAGGTGCAGAAGTCTCATTGACAGTTACAGGAATTGTTTCATTGCAGTGATTGCCTCAAAAGGTTGTGCAACAAAATATTCAGTTAAAGGTACCTTCATTTCCGTCCAGGCCTATTTCAGGAGTTTTATTTTTTTTTTTTAATTCTGTTGAAGCATGGTTGAAAAGCAATGTCTGACTTTCATTTGCTCAATTTCATAGATTTTTGATTTATTATTACTTTTGTCAGATTCAAGTTATTCCTGTCACCATTGTGTGTTTTTCTGTCATTAAACGAGGGGTACCAACAATGTTGACCACGTGTGTATATAATGAATATTCTATATATTGAAAAAAAGTGCCTTCAGCAGGCGGTGGCGCCTACACTGCAGCATGATCCACTTGTAAAATGTGCATATAATTCATTTAATTGATGCTATAAAGAAATTCATTAAAAAAAACAAACAAAAAAAAAAGCCGCCTCCAAGATGCAACTGCGCAGGCCCCAGCGGCACCATCTTTGAGAAGGAATTTTTTTCCTCTTCCTTTATGAATTTCTTTATAGCATCAATTATCCAAATTATATGCACATTTTCATGCAGATCATGCTGCAGTGTAGGCGCCACCGCCTGCTAAAGGCACTTTTTTTTTTCAATATATAGAATATTCAGTATGTAAGCTAGGGGGCAGGTCAGTGAGGGATCAGTGACCTGTCAGAAGCCATACTGATGGATATGTAAGCAGAGCGTCACATGAAGACCCCCCCCCACCACCACAGGCCGCCCGAGCATATCATTAATTTAAAGGAAACCTGTCACCAGTTTTGTGACATAGCGGCTACAAATATCACCTTATTCAGCATCAGCTATGCATTCCCTAAATCCTTATAGAACCCCCTGACTCCCCTTGTATATTCCCGAAAAACCTTTTTAATTTCTCCCGCACTGTATGGTAATCTTCTCAGTCCGGTCTGATGGGCGTGGTTTTGCGCCTCTACGTTACTCCCATCGACTGTTATTTGCCGTCCTACTTCATTGATGACGCCTCTTGTGCCAAGCAACATCTCGCGCCTGCTCAGAAATATTGCATTTTGCACCAACCCCCGAAAACAGAAGTGCACATACGCTGGCAAACGTAGTTCCGGTACATGAGCCAGAAGTACGTGTGTTGGCGCATGCGCATTTCTGTCTGAAAATAAAGATTAAACAACAAAAAGACGGATTTCATCATCCAGGTATCATTTTAATCAGTATAAGGGCTCATACTCACATGTGAGAAACGAGTCTCGGACAAGTCTCGCACCTCAATACCCGGCACTCGGGACCGGCGTGTGCGGCTGCATGTATTTCTATGCAGCTGAACGCTCCGATCCGAGTGCTGGCGGCAGTGCCGGGTGTTGAGGTGCGAGACTCAATCCGAGTTTCTCGCATGTGAGTATGAGCCCTAACGGCGCCAACCTGACACTGTCTGTAGGTTACGGTGCACAATCCTGCTGACAGGTTCCCTTTAAGTTAGCGCTGAACAACGCCTTCATCTTCATGCACTTGATACATTGGCAAGTCGCTTCTGCCAGAACAAGAGTTGTTCTTTGTTAGGACCTCTCTCATCTTGCTAATGTACAGGACTTTTTCTTTGATGATCACATCTTTTCAAGGCCAGCTTAACATCGCTTTGTACATTTTATAGTCTTTTATTAGAGCAACAAAAAAACCCAGATCAATCGCATGAGTCATGACAATGACACTTGATGGACCCTATTGACTTATACTGAAGTCCATCTGTTTGCATCATGGTGTCCTTTGTTTTATTTAAAAAAAAATGTTGCCCCATAAATTTTTTTTGGAGCAAATTATGAAAAAGTGTCCGATTCAGAAAGGAGCCTCCGACTCGGGTGTGAACTGTGCCTAGACCCATTGATTTGTTGTACTTGGGATGAAATCATGTCCAGGAAATAGACCACAGTACACGGCCCGATTGGTGGGTTTTCTGACCTGAGCTAACTGCTTCCTATATGCCTGTGGGGCAGTTAGCTCAGGTAATTGTGACTTATTCACGGTCTGCATTTCATGTACGTGTGAATTTAGCCTTAAAAATATTACTGTATCGTTGTGAGTGATATTCTGGATTCTGATGTCCTTCCACTGAAACATTAATTTCTCTGCTTTCTCGTTCTCTTTTTTTTTTGTGTTAGCTCAATTCAGTTACCTTACGAAAGACAGATAAATTTGGAAATCCCATCTGTATCAAGTAGGAAGCGTAAGAGGAGTTCAAGAACAGGGTAATGATTCATGTCTCGTACAGTATAGTTTTTGAGTTGGATTGGGAATAATGTTTTTGAATTGACTGACGGTCTGCTGCGTTATGTAACACTTCCATTCTTTGTGATCCCTACTTTGACCACACATTATCAAAAACACTTTTGCTCCCGATATAGTAGCCAGATGCAAAAATAGAAGTGACTAATCACACTCTTAGATTTTGTGAAAACATAACATTTATTAGGTAGAATAATAAAAAACAATTTAAAATTTCAGAAAAAGATGCTAGGAATAGAAGGTACAGGTACAATAATCAATAAGTAGCAGCTAAGTATACAATGTTTCTATTCCATTGTAAATCTCATAGTGGCAAAAAAACTAATAAAAAATAACACAAAATTATTTCATACCTATTGGAGTGTCAGTGCCCCCAAAAAATAATATAATCAAAATAAAATATCAATACTGGTTACAATAATATCAACCATTGAGTTTCTTCTGAAGTGGAGCCCATGAGCTTAGGGCAGTTTTGAATAAAAAAGGACAACGTGTGTTATTGATTTGACCACACATTGAATGAATGTTGTGGTGCCTGGAGCGACGTGGTTCCTTTATTGTTGACCCCTTTTGCGCTGTTGAGTAGTTTTAGTGACCTAAAAATCCCTTTCTCCATCGCCTCATCCCTTTCATAGCTGTGAGCAAAAAGATTCTCGGGACCCTGGTCCAGCAACCACATCTGTAGTCGGACCCAAGCTTCTTATTTCTTGCAGCATAGCAAGGCTGTGCAGGCCTCAAACTCAGAAAAAGTACACATCATGGAATGGTTGTTTAGAGCCCAAATAACCTGATTTTTGTGTGTGTGTGTTTTGTTTATTTTTTTATGTTAAATTTGCAGTTTAGGAGCTCCAGATGAGTTGGAGACATCGGGAAGCAATAGCAGAGACGAAAATAAGTCTTCAAAACTACGGATTAGTCATTGCCCAGAAACAGTTGATTCCTTTACTCCAAAACCAATAGCATTTGTGCCTGCTGTAGTAAAAAACATGGAAATTGATGAAGACGCCAGAAATAATAACAATAAGCTGGAAAACAAAGAAACTGCTCATGACCTTGAAGAAGTGGCTCTTATCAAACCAGAAGAGAAATACAGATGGGATTTCTCCAAATTCTGCTTTCCTAACTGTGCATATGATCAGCCGTATGTAGAACTGCCAGATCCTGAGCCTGCCTTTCTTCCTGAAAATGTGGTTGGCCGCCAAGTGAATATATCTTCTTGGTTAGGGAAACTAAACTTGCGGGCAGAAAAGTTCTCCAGAAAAGAACAAGATCAGTTGGACTGGGAACGGAAGTACAAAATCAGCATCAATGCAGACCCTAAAATAAAGAAATGCCGAAACTGGAGTGAATATAAGAAGCTCCTACAAGAGCGAGAATGTCAAAGTCTTCGGGAGAGGCCAGCACATCTTTGGTCAAGTACAGTCACACCACTGCTGACACCTGGACAGGTGAAATCTACAGGTGAATTTTGGCTACCTCCTTAGTTTTTTAATACATAATTTCCCAAACATGAACAATCGTACCTTAGGATGGTGTAAATTGTGTAGTGTGAATATTGCCCAAAATCTAGAGACATAAAACGTTACTACCACTCTATTCAATTTTTTTTCAATCAAAATGTCAAGCACTCGGTGTTAGGCCTCAAATCGGACCATCGTGACACTGGCACATTTTTTAACATCTCTATTACAATCACTAATAGGTTACTATGATTGAGGTATGATGACCTAAACTAGCATTATATTCCCAGAGTCGAACCCAAATTTCCCACTGTTATTTAGACCAGGGTTCCCCAACTCCAGTCCTCAGGACCCACCAAC
>VIAB01030707.1:12502-23256 GCA_009801035.1 Oophaga pumilio
GCAATCCGCTAGTTACCAACCTCTCTCGGTGTCTGGTTGCCTAGACTATTTTGGCTGCTGTCCTCCTCGGCTACCAAATCATTACAGTTGCCTGTACTAGAAGGTGTGTCAGAGGCCTATTATACTACTAGTTTCTACTCTGTGGAAATTGATGCCACTTTAATGGTATGTGGCAATAACTTTTTGAAATATGGAGACTCCAAGTTGGGCCTTCATCTTGTGGGTTGCCTGTGTAAGTATGACAACCAGACAGGCAGGTCTGCACTCACTTTCAGTCAACTACCTGTGTTACTTTCCTTACATTTTTGTACCAACATTACTGTATGAAACTGATTTTTGTGCCATCAAAGTATGACTGGGAAAAAAAGTGTTGCATGAGGTATCAGGGCTCCCAGATAAAAAGGCTTAGACCGATCCCTTTGCCAGCACATCTTACTTGAAACTTCAATTCAAAGCTCTAATTGATGGCCCTAATACCTCATTCATGTTACATGGCTGTGCTGTGCCATTATCAAATTTCTACGCTAGGTAAATTGATGCCATGTTTCCTGTTGTTTGCCCCAAATTTTGAAAAACATTTGTACTCCAAGTTGGGTTTCCTTCTTGTATGGCGTCGTCACATCGATGACGTTTTTTGTTTATGGCAAGGACCTATGGAGAGCCTGATCGAATTCCACAACTTCATCAACTCAATATGGCCTGAACTATCTTTTACACTTGAATTTAACCCACAGGAAATTAATTTCCTAGATACAAAGATATCACTTGATGAGTTTGGTAAATTGTCACTTGATCTGTATGTTAAAGATACGGACCGTAATAGTCTTTTACACTATCAGAGTTGTCACCCCAAGGCTGTAAAAAGATCGGTACCTATCTCCCAATTTGAAAGGGTTCATAGAATTGTCAGTGATCCAGAAAAACTTACCTTACGCTTACACGAGATGGAGTCAAAATTCAGGGAGAGAGGTTACCCAGGTTCTTTACTAACGGAATCACAATCCCGTTCCACTCCAAATTCCACAATATCATCTCCCAGAATCCCCTTTGTAAATATATATCACCCCTTTATGTACAGACTCCATAGCAAAATTAGGAAACACTGGCATGTTCTACGTGATAGTTTTCCAAACATACCGGAATTTCAAGTTCCATTTATGCCTTACTTCAGAAGACCTCACAATTTACGCAATAAACTCATCAGGGCCGATATAGTCTCTACCAAGATTGTTTCTAAACAATCATTTCTTCGTTACAAACGGATGGGGACTTTCCCGTGTTTGCACTGCGCACAATGCGCAAACATACTAAAGGGGTCATTCCTCTCACATCCACAAACAGGGGCTCATATTCCCATTCAAGGTTTCTTTACTTGTGACTCCACATCAGTCATCTATGCCATCAAATGCCCGTGTGGCAAGATCTATGTGGGTGAAACGACACAGGCCATAAAAGACAGGATATCCCACCACAAATTGGATATAAGATGTAAAAAGAATCATCTTCCCATCCCGTTCCACTTCAATACTATGGGCCACACTATAGCACAACTCCAGTTTATGGTACTGGAACAGGTACAAATTAATAGAAGAGGCGGTAACTTAATTAAGGCACTATGTCACCGTGAAGCATATTGGATTCACACCCTACAGACCCTTGAACCAAAAGGTCTCAATAGGGACTATGATACTATGAGTCTGATATAATTTGACTAACCAGCTCTCTGTCATCATCTCTTTGATTTTTTTCTTCTTTTTGTGAATAATCATACATGTGTGACTAGCTAAAATATATCAGTGAATTGCTCTTATGCTTCTTTATTTTATATTATAACATATGTACTAGCCATATATGATATGCCTCTTGATAGTTTAGAACTCGTCATACCACGCCGAAGTGCCTTTTACATGTTTTACATGTCTGCCATATTCAGAATATATATACATTATATACTAGGATCACTTTAATGTACTATAATCCAAATGTCATATTCTGGTTGATAATCTTTATTATTCTTTACTAATCTTTATCTATTTTTTCTTTTTAGGCAAATTTATAAGCACTTTCTTTTCATACTTACCTTACTCACGCTCCAGCGCTGTGTTATCCGCACCATATGAAGTCTGGATTCCCTCACCTATGAGACCGCCTCTTTCTTTGCGCTCCACCAGCGTTCCAAAGTGTTTCTACACTTTGCCACGCCCACTCATGACGCACTTCCGGCTCACGAAATTACCAAGCGCTCCATTTGCGTTCCACAGCACGGCGACTAAGGATGAGGTCACTTCCGGTAACGCCATTACATATAGCACACACGTGCAGGGCTCACCTACAGCGCCATTTCTACAGCTAATTCAGCACTACCACACAGCGCTCTTCCTGTTTACTTCTCAGGCGATCCCCTGGTAAGAATGTGCACCTTATACTATAGTCACCAGATGTAAACCTCATCTTTGTTAACTTTGATAGTACTTATCTCTGTTACACTGGATAGCAAGCATTTTCCTCCACATCTGAGCGGTCTCTTTATTTATCCACAGATCTCACATATCGGTTCTATTATACTTTGTTTTCAACACTACTGGGTAAGGATAGTGATTTTACTTATAATAGCCGTCTCATCATACACGCTATGTTATATGTTCTGTTGAATTTTCATTTTTCTATAATCTGGACACAAATATTTGGAGCATTGATGATCCTGTTATATAGCATTTATGTTATATTATACCATTTATGAGAGATATATATGTATGTATACTTAGATTTCCTATAGTCCTTACAGTGTCTAATGCCTAAGTCATCAATTATACTTCCTAGACAACAACCCAGTGAGATACCTGTGCCCATTTTTTCACTATATCTACAAGGTAGCTTTTAGTGTATCACACAGTGATCCAGAATTTCATTGGGGTTGATTTCCTCTTCAAAATATATTTTTTATTTTTTATTGTATATACATCATAATTTGTTATTTTCCTGCACGTTTTTTCATTACTTCAGAGTTTTTTGACGAAGTTATTGTACAGACTGATTATATCATATGTTTATATGTTTATCTGTATCCTTTAGTCTGAAGAAGGTCTGTTTATGACCGAAACGTCACACACTAAATATTGGAGTGTTCATCAATAAATCGTTATTTTCAAGCATACTTTTGAGTGACCGGATCTATTTATACGTTCCTTCTTGTGTGGTGCCTGTTGCAGTATGAATAAGGCTCCTTAGCCAAAATGCATTGGTCAGTGTGCCACTGGTGACTCCATCCTTGTTCTTGAATTTTATTTATTTTTGATAATAAAGTTTTTTACTCGATTTTCCCACATATGCCTCACTGGATTTACAATCCTTTTCCTCTTGCAGTATGGCTCCCAGACCGGCAAGCCTGCACTTACTTTTAGTCAGCTACCAATATTCCTATCCTTGCATTTTTATAAAATTAGTGTTCTACCAAGCTGATATTTGTGTTACCTGAGTCTGGCTGGGAAAAAGAAAAATCGAGACGTTGCATGCGATATCAGAGCTCCTAGCACAGTCGGCCTACACTGGTCCTTCACTCACCTCATCTTAATTTAAACTTAAATTAAAAGCTCTAAATGCTGACCCAGACCCTGATACCACATGCATGGCCTATTGCTTACTGCTGCTATGCCATTATAAAATATTAGTGTGGGTCAATTGATCAGTTAACTACTTGTGTTATTATCCTTTTATCTTCTACCTATATTAGTCCATGAAACTGATGTTTGTGCAACCTGAGTATGGCTGGGAAACTAA
The DNA here is from genome assembly GCA_009801035.1 of Oophaga pumilio. Classification (NCBI taxonomy): domain Eukaryota; kingdom Metazoa; phylum Chordata; class Amphibia; order Anura; family Dendrobatidae; genus Oophaga; species Oophaga pumilio. The sequence goes on from VIAB01030707.1 coordinate 16,280, forward strand.
AAGAAAAAATTGAGTTGTTGCATGAGGTATCAGGTCTTCCAGCTAAGAAGGCTTGGCTTACACCACTCCCACCATGTCCTCATTGAAACTTCAAATCCAAGCTGTAAATGCTGGGCCAGATCCTGATATCTCATGCATGGTCCATGGCTGACTGTTGCTGTGCCATTTGCAAATAACTACTGTTGGTCAATTGATGCCAGTTTTCTTTCTACCCCCAATAGTAGCTGTTTGGGAAGCTTTTTGTCACCCCTTAAGTTGTTGTGTATGCATTTGGTTTGGCCTCCCATTTAATCTAATGATGTTCGGGTACGATTGTCGAACATGTGCAGAGAATGTCTAATCGTTCGGTGAATCGAAATGAACCTTGAAAGGTTCGCTCATCTCTATTTGGGATCTGAAGCATATCATATAAACTGTTAATCATGGTGTAGGCAATGTTATGATATTGTCATAGGGACACATCAGTGTTGTGTTGTTCCTGTGCAGGACATTTGTCACGGTTCCTATTCACTCTCCCCATTTCTCTGTTCATGGACCACCTGGGTAAACACAAATACAGTTGCATGCATATTTACCAGAGATGATCGAATCAGACAATATTCGTCCACATCGTATCAGGCTAATCTAGGCCCATAAAATAGAACTGAATTCAGGTGGATACTAACAATGCAAGACAAGATTGCCATTAGTGTAATATAACACATGCAAATGCAGATAATCCTTATCTAAAAAAAGAATATATATTATATATATATATATATATATAGGCCCTATGAAGCCCTATTCTTACTCTTCCTGACCGAGGAGTTTGGCACCATCTTTTGTCGCACCGATGTCTTCTCAACCTATTGTTCCCTAAAAATACATATATATTTGTATCTATTGTCACAACTCTGTTGTCAGAATACCAGGGTCTCCTTTACTGTTCCTAATGCTAGGGGCGCCCTAGCTATACCTGCTCCCGGATTACTTTTCTCAGCAGATAATAGTGTCTTAGAAAAATTTGCATAAGGATGCCATTTACTAAAAGATGCACCCTGCAATAATACAGCCCCCACCCCCAAATCAGATGTGTCAACTTCTACAAAAAATTGTTGAGTGATGTCAGGCTGTGTAAGAATTGATGCAATTGTGGAACATCTTTTCAAGGTATCAAAAGCCTTCTGAGCCGGACTGGACCATTTGGAAAAGTTCATCAGTTTCCTGGTTATATCTGTCAGGGGTCTGACCACTACAAAAAAGTTTTTGATGAACTTTCTGTACTAGCTGGTGAAACCCAAAAATCTTTGTAAGGACTTTAGATCCTCCGGATGATCCAAATTCAGTGCCGCCCGGTTTTTCGATGGATCCATGCAAAAACTGGTGGACGATAAAAAATAACCCAAAGAAGAGATCTCCTGAACCGAGAACTTGTATTTCTCTGGTTTAAGAAATAATTTATTGTCTCTGACTATATGAAAGACCTGCCTGACATATACCTGATGTGACTTGAGGTCATGCTAATAAATCAAAATGTCATTAAAGTAGATCATAAAAAACCTAACTGACAGGTTACTAATAATGTCATTAACAAAGTGTTGAAAGATGGTGGGAGCCTTAGTCAACCCAAATAGCATCACAAATTTTCATTGTGTCCTTCAGACGTATTGAAGTCTGTCTTCCACTCATTCCCCTCTTTGACATGAATGAGAATATTAGCCAACTGAGATGCAGTTTAGAAAACCATTTGGCTCCCACAGTCTCATTAAAGAGGTCGGTGTAAGAGGGAGAGGGTATGGATCCCGAACCATGGTCCAATTGAGTTCTCAAAAGTCTATACTAAAGCGTAACCTTCCCCATTTTTTTATTTACAAAGAAATACCCTGCAGCAATGGTAGATGAAGAAGGTCTAATATGACTCTTTGCCAGACTTTCAGCTACATAGTGCTTCATGGCCTGCCTGTCTGGACAGAAGAACTTGTATAACCTGTTCAAAAGCTGTCAAAAGCTTTTCCCCAAAAAACAGATTAACTGTGCAATCATGAGTTGAGATGAGGGAATTGGTCGGAAAAAGTTTGCTCATTTCAAATTCGCCACAAACGCAGTACATTCGGATTCGTGTTCGATTTCAAAAGCATTTTTACTTTGACTAAGATAATGGTGCTGTATGATGAGCAAATGAGACGTGGGTGATAGAGGTGCAGTGCGCACTTTTTTTTCCTTAATTTTATGTATGTTGATTCCACCAATTAGAGCGCAGAAACCATCCACAAAAGGTCTTCTGTGATTGGCTTCCGAAGTCACATGTACCTGGCCATATAAAAAATGGACATATTGTTTTGCTGGCGCCATTTCCTTAATATCACAGTGCAGAGAAGGTGCTTCAGATAGTGCTACAAGTGAATTTGTCAGTTAGCTAGATAGGATCCTGTCCTGTGTGAAATTGATCTTCCAACATCTAACTAGATTGTGCAAAAACTGTGTGTGTGGCAGTCTCCAGAAGCCCTATTTGCTACTCCAAATCATTTGTGATAAAACTGTGTTTCAGTGACAAATCAGAAGGCCCGATTTCCACTTAAAAATCATTAGGCCTAATATTGGAGTGCAGCGAGGAGGCCCAATTAGCTAATCCATATCATTTGTGTTAAAACTACAGTATTTTATTGACAAATCGAAGGCCAGATTTCCTCTTAAAAATCGTTTGCTATAACAGTGTTGTTCAGTCACACTATCTAAGAAAATAAATAGTAATTGTTCATTTAGTGACAAGTGACTGATAGCTGTGGGTATAAGTAGGTTAGAAGAGGAGAAGGCTGCTTACAACATGAGTGGGAAAAGCAAGGTCATGGTGGAAGGGGGAATAGGCTTGATGTTCGACGTGTACGTGGGTTACATGTTAATGTGAATGAAAACTCAAATGAACAAACACCATCTCTTCCTATCTGAAGACCACTGACAACATCTCTTACTGGATTGGCTACTCCCATTCTTTAACAGCCGCATGGTGGTACATCTTGTAGATAACGCTCAGAAAGAGTATGTGCCCCAGTGGATGGCAAGCCTCTCCTCCTTTTCCTCCACCTTATCATCACACACAGTACAAACCTCAGAAATGGCACCCTAATCACCCTGTTTCCCCCTGAGTCAAAAAATTCCAAACGTCCAACTGACTGTGGGGAACCTTCAATGGCCCATTCTGCAGAGCTGTTCCCACATTTTATTCCATGGGAATCAGAGATCTGCTCTCAAAAATCACAGAATCCAGACTAAGAAAGCATCTGCTTCGATGCCCAAAATTGTTTCATGTTGGATCTGGGGCCGGATGAAGTAGGGTCCCAGCAGAATCCAGACCCTCGTTACCAGACTTTAACCACCGGGATGGAAGTGATCCTGATGAGACTCAGATACCAGAGGTGCACGCGGACTGTACTGTGGGGTCACGGCAAGAAGATGAGGAGATTGACTCTTAGGGTGAGAAGTGTGAGAACAGAGAGGATGACCATGAGATTATAGATCCCACTTCGTGGGAACCCAGAGGTATTCAGCTGAGTAACTCAGCAGAGGAGGTGGAGGATGAAGACGAAGAGGTTACATTGAAGCTTCCCACATAGACATGAAGTGATGCAACCATGACAAGCACTGAATCATCAGCCCCAACTCTGGCTGTGGCCAGCACAGGTCGTGAGTGTGCGGTTCGCAGGGACTGCAAGGGTTGCCTAGCCTGGGCCTATTTTGAGACCACGAAAGATGATCACACACACATTATCTGTCAAATCTGCAAAAAAAAACACAATAGAGGCAAAAATTTGACAACTACATGCATGAACTGGCACATGCGCTATCAACATGCCTTAGCATAGGAATCACACTGCGCTAAAATGCAGACTAGCGGGCCTCGCTACCCCATCGACCCCATCTGATGCTTCTTCCTCCTCTTTCACCATGCTAAGTCTTCTCACACAGGTCTCCGGCCACAGAAATTACACTTGTTTACCCCATACAGTCGGGATGAATGAGAGCCCATCAGCGGTTATGGAAGTGGACAATACTGCTGCTTTTGTGTCACCTAGCACAACATAACTTTTGCAATCCAAAATAACATCTCCGCCTCCATTTCACTCGCAGTCCAGCAGTTTGTCCTGTGCTTCATACTCCACCCTCTCTCAGCACAGCAGCAAGCCCACGGTACCGCATTTGTTGTCACGTAAAAGAATGTTTCCTCCTACACATGGCAAAGCTAAAAAGCTAAGAGGTTAAACTTCACCATCTCCAATCTGTTGGATATGGAAATGCTGTCATTCCATCTGGTGGATACAGACGGTTTCAGAAAGTTGATAGCTGTGGCAGTCCCCAAGTACCAGTTGCCCAGTCACCATTGCTTTTCAAAGAAAGCTGTGCTTGCGCTACACTAGCATGTCATAGACAACATCGTCCGTTCCCTGAAAAAAATTATGTCTGACAGGGTGCATTTTATCCCTGACACCTGCATGAGCAAACATGGGCGGCGGCGATACATCTCACTGACTGGGCACTGGGTGACAATGGTGCCTGTGGAGGCAGGCAATTAAGGGGCTGCTCCACAAGTCTTTGAATCCAGAAGGCTTGCAAGACAAACCTCTGTATCTAACAGATCCTCTACTGCTTCAGCCTCCTCCACCTTCTCTAGGGCCTCCACCTGAGCCCTCAAACTCTCCTTTAATCAGGCACGCATTCCAACAGTGCAGATAAAAACACTTCCACCTCCGTACTGCGCAGCCTTGGCTCACCGCAATCAGGCAGTGTTCAAATTAATATTAGAAAAAAGAAGGGCTGTAGTTACAGCTCCATAAAAATTCCAATCTTTATTGATCCATTTTAAAATTCCAGTATTGATAGGTGCTCCTCGTGAAAGGGGGATAGAAGCAACTAATTTCGATCTAGATGACGGACGATCTCTATCAAAGCAGCTATATTTAAAGTATGGAAGAATATTATGTGAGTTCGCGCACATAAAAAACTATAGGACAAGGAGGTGCAAAACAGGGGGAGGGATATATTCAAACACTGCACATAGGAATACAAATAAAAATGGCATTAAATGGTCAATAAAAGGACAAGATCATATATGCATAAACCAGTATTGCACTGCCCCGGCGTGATATTGCACTGAATGAGATGTAAGATATCCAAATCACTGAATGTGCATGAACCCATATTGCACTTGCTCCGGCGTGTTAAAGTAATGGATGAGGTATAAGGTGTCTTAGACAATAATTATATCCAGTATATAGGCACAGAGCTTTAGATCAAACAAAATGCATGCATTATAATGAAAGTAGAACACCACGAGTCAATAAATAGTCCTCCAATGAAGAAGCAAATGGCGGTTGGTGGAATTGCCACTAAATCCTTCTGTAAGGTGGTTATGAACTGAGACTGTCCCGGCCGGTGACAGCTCAAGCGTTGCGGTAAAGTAAACAGTGTGGGTGCACCGTGCAGAGGCCTGCGTCCGCAGGCGTTACCTGATACCCCGATGGGTTTGATGTGATAGGTAGTCTACCTTAGGCCTCCGGTGGCCGTTGTGAGAAGGGAAGAGTCAGAAGACAGCGGTCAGACTGTGTCCTTGCTGAGAGCATGAGTGAGCACAGGACCTGCTGTGGAGCGGAAGTTACCTGGTACCCCGATGGGTCAGCGGTAGCAGGAAGTCTTCCTTGGGCCTCCAATGGCCGCTGTGGAAGACGGAGTCAGGTCGGTAACTGTTTCCTCGTTAGCAACGTTGATGGGCACAGGACCTGCTGTGACGCTGGAGACCACGTGATGACACGTGACCTGCAGTAGTTGAAGGCAAAATGTTTAATTTCGCTGTTTAACCCTTTTGGAATCAGGGTATCTAAAGTAAAAATCCATTTTGTTTCTGTGCGGGACATAAGAGCTATATAGTTACCCTTTCTCCATGATGGTGGAACAATAACGAACCCTGTGACTTCCATACAATGGATATTACTATTGTGGTGTTCAATGAAGTGTTAATATTTCTGATATGCTCCCTAATCCTCATTTTGAGTGGGCGTTTGGTGCGGCCCACATATAATTTATTACATGGCATTTGATTGTGTATATGACCCCAGAGGATGAGCAGGTTATGAAGTCCTTAATATTATAGTTCTATTTGTGGAAATGGCCACTTGTTTAGTGGTATAGGTCTACCTGCACATCTTGCATTTTCGGCAGGGAAAAAAGCCTTTTAGGTCATCAAAGAGAGGTTTCTTTAGTGATTTTTCACCCTTGCTGTACTGTACCGTGGGTGCTATAAGATTACCCAGACTGCTGGATTTTTTGTATATAAACCGGGGGGCTGTGGGAACAAGTCCCCCCAGGATTTTGTCCTCTTTGAGTAAAATCTCAGTGTTTATTTACTATTTTTCTTAAAATAGGTGAATTGGAATTGTATTGTGTAATTATTGGGGTAAATTCCAAATCATCAGAACTGGGCCTGTTTGATTTGTCTTTCAAAATATCCTGATGGGACATATTCGCAACTGTTTTCTTTGATGTTTCAAGGACATCTCTAGAATAGCCTTTCTCTAAAAATTTGGATGTCAGTATTTCAGTCTCTCTGTTGAAATCTGCAATTTTAGAGCAATTTCGGTACAGTCTTATAAACTGGCTTTTTGGTACATTCAACAGCCAGCTGGGCAGATGACAGCTATCCATGGGAATAAAACTGTTGACATCTGTGGGTTTGTTAAAAGTGCAGGTATGAATGGATAAATTTTCAATAAAAATCTTGAGATCTAAAAAGTGGATAGATTGAGTGCTAGTGTTAGCAGTAAATTTTAAAAAGAAATCATTTTTATTAATATTAATTAAAAACTGTTCAAGGGACTGTGGACCCCCTGACCAGATAAAAATCACGTCATCAATAAAACAGCGCCAGTAGATGACTTCCGGTTCCAGAGCTGTGATGCCAGGGAGGTGAGAAGCAGCTAGCCACTGCACTAAATCTCACAAAAATGACA
>VIAB01030712.1:12259-29096 GCA_009801035.1 Oophaga pumilio
AGCAAGATAGAAAAAACCTAACAGGAGAGTTCTAACACAAGCCACATACAAGGTTATCCTGGAGAAACAGTTGATTACTTTTGCTCAAGGAATGTTCCCCAACTCTGAGGACTGTTTTTTCCAGCAGGACAATGCGCCATGCCACACAGCTAGGTCAATCAATGTGTGGATGAAGGACCACCACATCAAATTCCTGTCATGGCCAGCCCAATCTCCAGACCGGAAGCCCATTGACAACCTCTAGAATGTAATCAAGAGGAAGATGGGAAGTCACAAACCATCAAACAAAGAACTGCTTAAATTTTTGTACCAGGAATGGCATAAGGTCACCCAAAAGCAGTGTGAAAGACTGGTGGAAAGCATGCCAAGACGCATGAAAGCTGTGATTAAAAATCATGGTTATTGCACAAAATATTGATTTCTGAACTCTTCTTGTGTTAAAACATTAGTATTGTTTTATTTTATTTCAGCCACATTGGTATTTACATCATGTATTTTTGGCACTATACAGTCTTTATTAATTTTGTTCTTTATTATGGACATTTTATTTATTGCTTGATCTACCAATTGCCAATTCAGTTGACATATCCTGCCCCTGCATACATTGTGATTTTATATTTCGTTTTTTTATGCCCCCCCTTCTTTGTGATATCATGTTTTAATATATGAATTGTGTAATAATGTTTTATATACATTAATAAAAGATTATTTTGCATACATATTCCATTGAATACATTTTTCTGGGTTATATATTTTGTTTGCGGTATTCATTGTAATGTTAATTATGTTTTTCTATTTATGATATTTCTTTTCTATATAGGTGTCATGCGGTCACTGCGTACAGGAGGTCAGGGTCCTATGCTGACCCTAAGCTGGGGCCCTGACTAATCCCTCTACCTGGAGGTACTGTTAATGGTACAGAGGTCCAGACCGCCAGCGTAACCCTACCTCCTGAGAATCCCTGAACCTCAGTAATCTAGTCCTGAGAAGGACCCCGATCACAACAGTAGGGGACAGGGTAGTAAATGCTTATACACAGTACTAGATGAACGAGACAGTACAAGGGGAAAACCAAAAATCACCTTGCATACAAAAACTCACACCACAATAACAGAGGGAACACAAACGGGTAAGGAGATAAATGATAAAGCGAGGAAGGGAAAAAACCACACCGAGTACACTTCACTCCAAACTCTTCAATACCACGATCCGCTCTGATGGTCTGTATGAAATGCTTTCACCGACAACTACCCAATAAGACCGGCAGGTATTTGAAGGAGTCCCAATACTGCAGAATTAACTGCAGCTGGGTGAGGCTGGGTCTCGTCTAGCACAGAGAGAGAGAATTAACTCCCTCACTGCTGACAAAAAAACACCAAGCACCAAAAATTCAGCTGCGAGAAGTCAGGCTGTGCAATCGCGACGATCTTCGTGGTGACACACCCGTGACAATAGGTTTTAGCTTTTTTATGTAATAAAGAGAGATCTACTTTGATTCTTAATGTACTTCCAATTTAATTTGGAACAGGCACAACTTCTCAGAACGTCCCACGTTATGTGGCGACGACAAAACCTCAACTGGGACCCACTAGTTCAAAGGACCGCTTAAGCCAAACGTTTTGCTGGTGCCTAGGCAGAATGACGATTCAAAGCTTCAGCAAATGGTAAGAAGCATTATTCTTGCACTATCTGAATTTGTCATTCTCTCTTTGTCTAGTGTGTTTTTGAGTAAGTGTAGAGGGAACATAAAAATGGATATTTTGAGTACAGATTGAAATATACAGTATGCATTCAGACCATGACAGAGCAGCATTGCTGGTCATACATTTACAGACAGACAATGCTCATAGTGACACAATCTTGACAGCTGTTTACTTCGTTGTCTGAAAGATTTTACCTCATAAATAGTTCTATGTTTTTCTATGTTTGTTGTGTATTATTGTAAAACACGGAGGTTTATTTAACCTCTGTCTGCTGTGGACTTATGTAATCCTGGGGAGATTTTATATTGTGTGGGTTTATTGTCCCATTGTCTGATGTTTGCCTCGTATCTTTGATTCATCTTATCCCAAAAGCTGGCCAACTGGAGGGCAAGGGTGAACCAGAATTACACATAGTGAAAATGACTATGTAAGGCCAGAGAAACATGACTAAGGCAGAAGCAGAAAGTTGGGTACCTGTACTTATACGTGTACAGTGTTCTAATACCTGCATAAGTGGGGATGCCCATGCAGTGTTGTGAATTTTCCTGGAGTTTCTCTATCTTGGTGGTTGCTTCTCTGATATTCCAAACTGATGATGTTTAAACAGCTCCTTGGTGATCATATGAGTTTGTGTACTTTATATGTACTTAATATTTATATGTACTTAATATTTATATGTACTTAACCTTTTGTATGTTAAAATAAAGAAAAGTGTATGCAATCATACTATTCCTTTAATTTAGTACTTTGAAATAAAACCATGTTATATCGCAAGTAGTAGCCTCCTTTAAAGCCGTGTCCGAACTTTAGTGTTAAAAACTTGGCAATACAGTAAATTGGTCGGCAGGTCACTTGATCTGTTCATAGTAAGTGGGTCCATTATTGTTAGACAAAAGAACCCTGATGAGACCTTGTGAATAATGTTGATTTCCTGTGATGTGTGTTGTATGGGGTGTGAATTTGGCATTTCACTGGTCATCTGTACGTGAGGTTGGATTATAACGATTAGTTGATTGTACCCAGTGGAGCAGACATTGGCGATTGTCAGCAGTAGCCTCTTGTATTGCTAAGGAAACCCATTTGGTTTCGGCTCCTAGACGTAGTGGCCGATGGTTTTTGTCTGATTATATATAAGTCAGGCATGGAGTGACTGAAGGAAAGCATGTATGGTAGGAGTCCCCGCTGTTTTGCCTTTTTAGTCCTGTATTCCTGTTTCTAGAGAAACAGAAGATGGGTAAATCTGTTCGGTAAGGAACAGATGGAGCATAGTAGAGGTGCTGTTAAAAAGTGGGGAAACAGAAAGAAAATAAATTTGTGCAGCAAATGCATAGGTTTTGTTCAGTGTCTGGTTGTGCACTGGGTAGAAGGCTTAATGAGGGTTTGAAGTGTATTGAAGGAACAGAGAGCATCACTGGCTTGTTAGATCAGGCTGAGATATGGTGGAAAAACCTTTGTGTAATTACAGGTGAGGTGAGAGAAGAAAAACATGGTGATACGTTTTTATATATATGAAAGTATGAAACAAAGATGGCGTCGATCGCCCTGCCTCTCCCAGTTTGTCTCCACCCCATTACATTGTCCTTGAAGGATGGACATGTTGTGTATGTAGGAACCAGAATTTACTTTGGGTGGAGACCTGTCGTGTATGCGGTGCCCACTGTCGGCACATAGGAACTATTAAACCTCCTATTCCTAAGCCAGGGTTATATCTTTTGTTATAGTGTGCCTCTCCTGGCCAGTTCCCCAAGTGCCAAGCCCCCATAAGTCTTGGCCATGCCCCCATTGAACATCATGCCTGCACTGTATGGCACCAACGCCCCTCCAGCCCCTGTCCTACCCTCTAACTCCTTCCCTGACACAACCCAAATGGATGTAGCAGTTATAGTTCAGTCTTTTGCTGCCATCCAAGACTCACTAGGATAATTAGTCAGAGTGGGCAGTCCACCTCAACCCCTGCTGCTCGCCTTCAACGCTTAAGGCTGGGTCTCACATAGCGATACACCAGCGATCCCGACAACGATATGCACTTGTCAGGATCGCTGGTGTATCGCTATATGATCGCTGCTGAGCTGTCAAACAGGCAGCTCAGGCAGCGATCTGGGACAGCGACACTGCGGGTAACATCGCTTAGTTACCCGCAGTGTACATTGGATACCAGCGCCCTGATGCAGGGCGCTGGTAACCAAGGTACACGTCGGGTTTCCAAGCGCTGCGTGGTGCCTGGAAACCCATTGTGTACCTTGGTTACCAGCTCCCTGCATCAGGGCGCTGGTATCCAAGGTACACAGCGGGTTTCTAGGCACAGCCCCGCGCCTGGAAACCCGCTGTGTACCTTGGTTACCAGTGGATCGCTGGTCTCCCGCCTGTCACACGCAGCGATGCGTGCCTGTCAGCGGGAAACCAGCGATCAAAAAAATGTCCTGACATTTCAGCGACGATCAGCGATACCCAGCAGGGGCGCTGATCGTCGCTGAATGTCACACACAGCGATATCGCTGGTGAGATCGCTGCTGCGTCACAAAACTAGTGACTCAGCAGCGATCTCGGTAGCGAGATCGCTATGTGAGACGGGCCCTTTACCCAGATTGCTACAACCAGACCGTAAAACCCCAGTCTAGAGGACCCGATATTGTAGAGCCCGAGGATGGTGTGTGGTGTCCCTGGGATCATAGTGAAATGCTGGCCATGATGAGTAGAATGCCAGATCATGGAATGCTTCCCATGTAATTTGTTACAGAGGTTAGGAAAAAAAGAAAAAAAAATAGTAATGCTTTCTCCTGTTGGTGAGTTTTAGAAGACCTGGTGTCTGCAGAGAACGGAGACACCTTCTACCCCCATGTTGCGAGGGTAATAGGAGCCCCATCTGCAGATGATACTTCACTAGATTTGGGGAAGCAGTATATGAGAAAAACTCACCTAGTGGGGTCAGGACAGGTTAGCCTCACAGTCAGCCATCCTTCGTAATATCCAACAGGATGCTACAGAATTAGTAGAAAAATATTATAACTGGCTCAAGCAACGATGGCAGGACTTACCAGAGCATGTCTGAGGTCGACACCTGTTTAATGTCCTGTGCCTTTGTTGAAGATTTAAAACCTGTGATTAGAGAACCACTAATAGTGTTCCACCCGGAGTATCTGGTCATGTCCCCAGCTGTGATACTCTGAGTAGCCAAGGATGTGGAAGGAACCAAAACCCTGAATAATAAGGCAAAAACGCAGGCCAAAGCCCCTCTTATGTAGGCCAGGCAATGGCAAAGAAATTTCACATGCTATGAGTCTGAAAAGTCTGGACACAGAAGCTGCAGGTCTGCTACACCCAGAGCGCAGCATGAAAACCCTTTAACCCCTCCCTTCTCTTTGGTCTCTTCGGGGGAGTCAGGGTCATGAATGTTGTGCAGCTGTAACAGGAAAGATATATATCTTTGAACCATGTTCGCCAGTAGATAGAAAAATATTAAGATTTGAGAGTCCTTAGTGGTTGATACCTTTTAAAGTGCCGCTGTAATTGTTCTAACTTTATCCCTCACTCTTTATGTCTCTCGTGATGTTACGGCCATTCTTTCTCAGTACTGCTTGACATCTCAGGTCATTCAACTTCCCAAGGATGTACTTGTGCGTGTTGACCTCTTCTCAGGATGGACAGAGGCATACCCAGTGTGTATAAAGCCACCACCAAGGCTATAGTGAAGAAACTGATCTCAGAAGTCGTCTGCAGATATGGGGTGCCTAAGACCATAGAGAGTGACAGAGGCACGCACTTTACCATAGAAGTGGTGCAGGAAATAATGTCCGCCCTTGGAGTGGAGCGGCCTTCATGCTGTGTAGCATCCAGAAAGTAGCGGTAGAGTAGAGAGATTGAATGGGACCCTGAAACTGAAAATCCAAAAAGCCATGGCTGAAATGGGCAGACCATGGACAGAATTCTTGCTCCATGCACTCTTCTCAATCAGGTATATTCTTAACGAAAAGACAAGCCTCAGCCAATACGAGGTGTTATTTGGGTCAGCCCCTAGGCTAGGATTGTATTTTCCACAGTAGCTCCAGACACAACATGATAGGCTATAAAAGAAAATGAGAGCAGCATCCGATCCAGGTGAAAAAATTCAAAACATCTTTATTCTGCCAACAACAATAACAACGTTTCGGCCATATTGTGGCCTTTTTCAAGTACAAAATACAATGCACAATGGCGGCCTTAAATGGTGTGGAGAAGCCAATCACCAAAAAAGGTTCCACCTATTAGCTAATAGATATATATACAAATACAAAACATCAATCAGACATCACATCAATATTGCACAATATCTTATAAACAAACTGTTAACAATATGTCCCAAAATATTCAATAGAAATATCATGTAAACAATGAACCTATAAGTGCTCACCAATAGATGTCTGGCTATATGGTAACCCTAGCAGCGACTAACCAATCACCAAACATTATACCAACATACATATCACATCCAATCAATATGATGACTCCCTTATGGTGCCAATTCACATAGCCCATCAGTGGCGCTGTCTCATATCCAAGCTCCAAGGTGTCACATCCGTAAACGCCCCCCCAAAAAGAAGTAAGGCATAGATAAACAAAGCCCATGTGAGCGCAAGGTGAAATGAACTTACATCCAATCCCGGATCAGCTATGTGAGCGCCCATCACCGCCTACCAGTGTGCAACGTCATATCCTATGTCGTGCCGCGTCATCAACATGCATGCATGCGCAGAACATAATATTAATCGTAGTCTCACAGCGCAGACCGATAGTAGAACTGTCTACAAACTGAAACTATCGCGATAAGTACATAGCGGCGTCAGGGCACCAGTCAGCTAGTGAATACACAGGAGGCACGGCTCCATATCCATGGCAACCACATGTGTATCCCGGTCAATCACCAGCAGACCTGTACACCTAAAGATCAAAAGGCATAACATCATTATAGCGACACCCATATTTAAATAAAACATAAACTATAACTAAGTACATGAGCGAAAAGAGTGCATGGGGAGCCACAGCACAATATATCATAAAGTTATGTATATAGATATTCCAATTCGGATTCGGGACTATTGAGTCCCCATGTCCACTACTCATTCCAGATCAACACTCCTAAAGGAAAAAATAAGAAAACAAGAAAAAAAGGGGAAAAAAATTAGAAAAAAATATATATATTATACAAAAATTATACAAAAAATCTAAAAGCAACTAATATACAGAAAATATTACCACTGAGAGACTAGGGTTTTACTTAGTGCAAATATGCAAATTATAATCCAAATTAAGGCCCCTTGGTTGCAACGTATCCAAGGTCGAAATCCAACGTAATTCCTTCCTTTTCAATAATTTGGATCTATCACCCCCCCGTCTCAAAGGAGGAACCCCATCTATCACCCTAAATCTTAATTGATTTACCGAATGTCTGCACTTAACAAAATGCTTAGATACTGGCAATTCCAAGAGTTGAGTTCTAATAGTACTCTTGTGTTTCCTGATACGTGCTCTAATCTCCATTGTCGTCTCGCCTACATACATAAGTCCACAAGGACACGTCAAAACATAGACGACAAAACTCGAGGAGCACGTATATCGTTCTTTAATCATAAAATGTTTCCCTGTCCGTGGGTGATTGAAACTATCTCCTTTCACTATATTGCCACAGCATGCACATCCAAGACATGGAAAATTACCTAATTTAGGTGGACCTATTGTCAACTGTCTAGATACCTTCTTTGAGCCAATATCCGACTTCACCAGTATGTCCTTCAAATTATGTCCTCGCCTATATGAAAGAAGCGGTCTATCTGCAAATTCCGCAACCTGTGGAAGACCCCTGTGTAGCAAACCCCAGTGTTTGTTCAAAATACCACCAATCTTACCACTCACTGGGCAGAAGGTTGACACAAAGGGGACCCGTTTAGATACAATTTTATTACGCTTATGGCTAGCACTCTCCGGTGTCAATTCCATGACTTTAGCCTTATAACGTCGTACATCGTTAACTGGGTAACCCCTCTTAATAAATTTGACACACATTTGATTGAGTCTAATATCCAACATATCCTCCTCTTTTATAATTCGGCGTACACGTAACATCTGGCTCCAAGGCGAAGACTCCACCATTTTCCTTGGATGATTACTGTCAAAAACCAACAAACTGTTTCTATCCGTCTCCTTGGTGAATAGATCAGTACTCAACAACCCACTTTTTTTATACACTAAAGTATCCAGAAATTGGATATGCTCAAATGAATGGGTAATAGTGAATTTTAGCTCAGGAAATACCCCATTCAAATAATGATGAAAGCAGAGGAGATCCTCAATGCTCCCCTCCCAAACACAAAAAATATTGTCAATGTAGCGCCACCAGGCGTGGACATGGCACCAGTAGATGGAATTGTACACATACTGATCCTCAAATACCGCAGTTGCGTGGTACCGCCATGGGGTCCAATGTGGCACCCACTTATGTTAACATCTACATGGCGGTATTTGAGGATCAGTATCTGTACAATTCCATCTACTGGCGCCATGTCCGCACCTGGTGGCGCTACATTGACGATATTTTTTGTGTTTGGGAGGGGAGCATTGAGGATCTCCTCTGCTTTCATCATTATTTGAATGGGGTATTTCCTGAGCTAAAATTCACTATTACCCATTCATTTGAGCATATCCAATTTCTGGATACTTTAGTGTATAAAAAAAGAGCATTGGTGAGCACTTATAGGTTCATTGTTTACATATTTCTATTGAATATTTTGGGACATATTGTTAACAGTTTGTTTATAAGATATTGTGCAATATTGATGTGATGTCTGATTGATGTTTTGTATTTGTATATATATCTATTAGCTAATAGGCGGAACCTTTTTTGGTGATTGGCTTCTCCACACCATTTAAGGCCGCCATTGTGCATTGTATTTTGTACTTGAAAAAGGCCACAATATGGCCGAAACGTTGTTATTGTTGTTGGCAGAATAAAGATGTTTTGAATTTTTTCACCTGGATCGGATGCTGCTCTCATTTTCTTTTATGGACTTTTGTGTTCGTTTGGATCCATGAACCTGAGCATGCATCCTCTGCTCTCCTGTGTGCTGTCAGCTCTTCGCTTTATGGTGTATTGACAACATGATAGGCTGTCTTCTTATGTTATTGCACTTACAAAACGCTTGTCTAACATATGCTCTCGAGTTTAATATTTTCTTCCAGATTCTATGGAAGGGAGCCACCCCCTGCAGCCTGGAGACTGGGTGGTGGTCAAAAGACACGTCAGGAAAGCCCAACTGGATCCATGTCTCACACTGCAGGAAGACAGCTGACCCAAGAAAGTCACTGAATGATGTGGACGTACACCCTGTGTCTTATCTTTTTTGTTTTGAAGAATGAGGAGACAATTACCACTTTCTAGTTTAATACCTCAGACACTGTAGTCAGTTATAAATATGACCTGTGTAACATGGTCTCCTGCCCTAGGGTGGAGGGGTAGCGTGGAGACACCTATAGACTCAGTCAAAGGTATATAAGTTTCATCACCGCCAATATGGACTATGGATCTGATTGTGAGTCCTGGAGTATGATGGGGTGGAACACTGGGGAATCCTGAGGCTGCAAACCTTCTGAAGCCTGAGAAAAGACAGGCAGCAAGAGTAGAAGCCTCCTTGCTAGAATGACTGTTACAACCAGAATACGTGTCCAAATGTTGTACAGTAGGGTCCTGCCTTACTGTCTAACAACTGTCTTCTCTTAAACTTGACAATAGAGAACTTCTCTCTTACGGACACAGGACAATATATGTGATGGGCATAAATATCCCGGGGGACACTGACCAATAAGGAAATTTTTATCTTAAGGATGAAAAAAGACTGAGACTCCACAACCTTATACTTTCAAGGACTCATTCCTGGTGCCCTTCCTCATAAACCCTTAAAACAAAAAGGCCAATGGAGTTAGCATGCATCCTGAAAATGACATGTGTTTCCAGAGTTTAACAGGTAGCATTGACCTAAAGCACTTAGGTTCCTCGTACTGCAGTCCCACCAACACAACTAATTTGGTACAAGGTCATGCCCTCCTGAATCAGATGACATCTAGGGCTCACTTGTAGTGGATGTGTGGAAATGGTGACTGACTTTTATTCTGGACTGTCAGTGGGATGGGAGGGTACATGTGTTATTAAACAAGAAAGGCAGCCTCACCGTGTCCTCTTGGTATAACTCAGTCCGTCTTGCAATGTTATGGGTCTCCAACCAATAGCCGTGACTAAGGCTTCACATAAGAAAATTAGTAATGGTGAGTCCCAAGAATAATAAAATCCTCAAATTTATTGAAAAAAGATTAAAAGATCATACAGGTTGGGGATACATCTCAACGCGTTTCTGGCAAAAGCCCTTATTCACTGAGATTTACTTTGTGTAATGGACTTAGAAAACACATAGGAAAGTGAGAGAAACAAAACTTAGGGGGGGCAGTACGACCCCTAGACCAAAAGATGGATGTTAACAGTGTTAACTTAGCCAATTAGAAGCTTGTATGCTAATACCAGCACATATTTAGAGATAAGATGAGACAATTATATTGTTACAATGCATGAATACTAATAACCTATAAAACCCTGACCAAGGTATGTAATAAAGAGAGAACTGCTTTGATTCTTAATGTGCACTTACAGGGAATTTGCAGTTAAAACTCTGCCGCAACAATAAATTCCAGGAAAATGTCATAGATTCACAGTGACTTTATTCAATGCATTTCAGGGGTCTCATGCCCCCTGATGGTTTTCCTGATGAAGGGGGCATGAGATCCCTGAAACGTGTTGAATAAAGCCACTGTGAATCTATGACATTTTCCTGGAATTTACCGTTGCCGCAGCGCAGAGTTTTGACTGCAAATTCCCTGTGAGTGCATGGTTTATTCTGGTCGCTGAGCACCTGTGGATCTGCAGCAGCTGCCAGTATATATACTCTTATCTCATCCTAACCAGGTGAGCAAATTTCTTGATATATTCTCTCCTTTGTTACGTGGATAAGACCCTATTGCGCTTTTTGTCTCCCCATTCTTTTGCAATAATTGATTCTTAATGTATTAGATTGTCTCTTCTGTGCACGTATTTGAATTTTACAATTTAGTTTGGAACAGCCACAACTGTTGTGAATACTTTGGAGGCGACTTCTGAGCTTGGGCTCCCTCCGGTGGTTGCTGAGGGTAATGAACTAATTATTGAATGGCCTTCAGTTGGCTCTGAATGGTATGATATAAGTGACCTGAGTTCCCATCAGCCTTGCCGGTAATCAATTGTTCCTCCTGGTCTTGCTTGGAGCACAGCTTGCTTTCCTGCTCTCCTTCAGATAAGTGTTTTGTTTTTTTTCTCTGTTGGATTTTCACTGCTGGTTTGCTGCTTGCAGTGGACTACAGCCTGGTCCCCTTTTGGGGTCTGGCGCTGCAATTGTGCTCATTTTGTGTTTGCACTTTTGCTTTGTTCCTTTATCTCTTTTTATTTGCTGAGTTGTTGTGAGTTACACCAGAGATCTGATTTAGGTGGTAGAGATCGTGTGATCTCAGTTTTTTTGTTAATCAGAAGTTTTGGTATTTTTGGCAGGGTTTTTTTTGGGTTGCAGTCAGAATTCTTTCCTATGCTTTTCTATCTAGATAGATTGGGCCCCAGCGTTTGCTCATTCTATTTTCTGTCTGTGTCCGTGTTTTCTTCTTGTCAAACCGCCATTACTTGTTTGGGGGCTTCCTATTTCTTTGGGGATTCTGCTCCGGGGCAGATAGCTTTCATCTTTCTGCCTTTAGGTGTAGTTATCTCTCCGGCTGTGACGAGGCGTCTAGGATCACCGTAGGTACGCTCCACGGCTACTTCTAGTGTGGCGGTTAGTTTAGTGTACTGCAATCCAATAGTTTCCGGCCTCTCTGGTGTATTACTACTTTGGCTATTTTTTGCAATTTCTCTTCAGCTACTGAAACATAACACACAACGTCTCAGAACGTCCCACATTATGTGGTGACGACATTTTGGACACCGTCTGGCCTGTGATCCAGTCTGTCTTTTTATGCATGCATAAAAGAGTGGTCAGCCACAGTTTAGTGAACCTCTGAAAAGAAACACACTGCTGAACAGAGGCTAGACAAAGTCAAGAGTAACGCTGCTGTCTCATTATAGTCATTGGATCCAATGGGAGTTTCATCTGAATCATGTAATTCGGAGATTTAGAGGGAAACCCCGATGTAAGTGCTCTGCGTAGAGTGCAGGATAAATGTGATCTAAAATGTTATGTAAAATGTTTCCAGTAAAAGTTTCAACTCCATGCACAAAAAACATGGATTTTGGTAAGAACTTACCTGTAAAATCCTTTTCAGCGAAGAAGGAAGGGAGACACACTAGTCATTACTAGTGGGTAGGCGGAGCCCACATAGGATAGAAACACCTCAGATTAAAAAAGTGTTGACCGGCCCCTCCAGCATATAGGGCTCCTCCTACTCCAGCTCTCCAGTCGTACCCAAGCTAAGGAAGAGTAAATATCACCAGCGGAGCAACATAACCCCTTCTGAAGGATTTCAGAGAGAAAAACAAGGGGACAGGTTATGCATATAACAGAAAAAAACACACAGTCTCAGGTACTACTCACTGAACCTGACCACTGCGATGAGCTGGCAATGCTGGAACAGAGCCTTAGCGCGCCGACCTCAGCCCAGATAATCGCTATCAGAGAAGGGTCACGCCGCATCTGAAAACACAACAACACACTTCTGCCATGGGAGGGATGTGTGTCTCCCTTCCTTCATCTGCTGCTGAAAAGCAAACCCATTCAGGTCTGTCATCTGTTAATGGAAATATAGGGGGCTTCCATGTTACTGGTAACTTAAAGGCTCTGGAAAAGTGAAATGGCTCCTCACCCGCCAAAAGAAATCCAGCAAATTCTGAAGTCCCAAATCCAAATGTCCCCAAACCTTCTAAGCATCAGTGTGCCTAACCCACATGTAACATCCACATGTTTGTCAGTACTGTAGTGATGAGAGCCCACTTAATTTATGGGGTGTGTGTCTCCAAAAGCACGAGCTGAGCATAATATACAAACACTACAATGTACATTTACTACAATGTGCCGGGCACTACAACGGCAGATTTCCAATTTTCACTTGGCAGCACCTTATGCTGTTTGTTTCTGGAAAACACACATGGAGTCAAAATCATCACTATACATAGAGATAAATTCCCAGATGGGTGTAATTTCCAAAAAATGAGGTCATTTGAGGGGGTTATTCTTCTCTTCTAGCACTTGGGGGCTCTGTATATGGAGTCCAGAAACTATTCTAAGAAAATCTGTACTTCAAGATTCAAATAGCGATCCTTCCCTCCTGAGTTTCACCATGTGGCTAAGCATTACTGTGCAGACAGATTCAGATACCATGTTCAGTAGATATTGTGTAACAAATTTTATTGCCATTTTTACTGATTTCCACTTGTGAAAATATAAATCACAACAAACACTGTAACCATCATATCTATATATGATAAATGAATGAATCAAGATATATTACATTAGACAAATTTTCCTGAAATGGCTGAAAGCCTTTGCAGACAATTAGACAAACAGCATAGTGGGACACAGACAAACAGCGGAGGATGCAATCATGAAAAATTATTAGAGCTCAGCAGCTGTTCTGAATCTAAAAAATAAGTTTGTGGCACCAGGCCTTCCATCTATGTATATCATTAGTGGAATGAATGCTCTGTTTAATCAAGTTTAATTAATTAAACTGTTTGCACCAGAACTATGGCTTAAAACTGCTACAATTGACACAAAATGTTTTTGCAACTTGTAAAAACTTTTGACAGTTTTATTCGAGCTCCGACAACTTTTTGAAAGATAAAATCAACACAAAAGTAGACTAAATTAAGAGAGAAATGTACTCTACTCCAAAAATGCCCATCTTGATGAATCGGCTTATTTATTTTTTTCCAATATGTTTTTCATAAGTATTGGTAAAGTTCCTGGGGCATGAAGTGAATGTTTTCAGAGCGATCCATATGTCCATAAAATTTCCTTTTTGCATATCCTGGTCTGGCATAAACTGCCATTTTTCCACTCTGTAGAAAAATAAATGACCAGATTAATGAAAGTATTTTCCTCAGAAATCTAGTGAAAAACACATTTATAAATCACAAAATTTTTAATTGGGGCCATAGTCTGTTGCACTTTCTTTACAAAAAGCCTGTTGGTGATGTATGTTACTGTGTGCATTTACTGTGGCATATGTTTCAGCCTAATTAAAGTTCCAGTGCTTTCAAATTACCAGACATTTTATGTTAAAACAACACAATACGTTTCAGTGTTTCAGGCAGTTTTATTCTGTGCATCATAAGACTTAAACATTAGGCATTTTCCTCTATGTGTCAACTTGGGGGCAATAAGTCCAAAAAGAAGGCACTGTATTTTTAAAGTGCATGCACTGATTGGTTGGCTAATTGCTCCTCGATACAGTATAGCACTGCATGTGATTTTTATACTGTACCTGTAGTAGCATGAGCTGCAGCTTTGGATAGCAGGTGTGGTTAGTTTATATCTTACCAGGATCATTACGATCGGACCACTGTGGAAGCGGGGCCTGCCGACACCATTTTCACCTGGATGTGCATCCAGAGGCTGGCAGCAGTGATGAGCAGCGCATGGCAGTGATGTCATGTGCTGCCAGTCTCGGCATACCGAACTCAGCTGTACCAGCTGCAGAGGAAGCAGATGAAGGTGAGTAGAATCATTTGTTTCCAGCATTGGGGAATGGGGATATTATACTAGCATGGGAGATATTACACCAGAATGCAGGACATTATACCAGGACAGGTGCATTATACCAAAATGGGGACTATAGGAAAACCAGATATGACTGAGTTAATTCCTAGCACTGCAGATTTTAATTATATTCACCTGTCTAGCTATGTCTAGAGAGCCAGGCTGGATGTTCACTTGTAAGGCTATGTTCACACGTTCAGTATTTGATCAGTATTTTACATCAGTATTTGTAAGTTAAAACCAAGAGTGGGTCAAAAATGCAGAAGTGGTACATGTTTTTCTATTATACTTTTGTTCCACTCCTGATTTTTTCTACAAATACTGATGTAAAATACTGAATAAATACTGAACGTGTGAAGAAGGCCTTAGAGAGGAAAAAAGACAGTTTAATGCTGGACAGTCTGAAGTGGTGAGCAGCATGCTCTAGTAGTCATTAGCTGCTGGTGTGTAAGCTGTTTATTTTCCTCATAACTTTGTGCAAAGAAGAGGCTGTTTTGTTTTGAATCCCTTGGAGTTTTATGACAGCAATAAAAATGCACGTTTGGACCAGACCACATTACCTGTGTGAACGCTATGTAATGCCTGCCTGAGATAGTGTATCCCAACAGTACATTAAACCAGGATGAGGGACATTATACCAGGATGGGGGACATTATACCAAGATGGCGACATTATACCAGGATGGGTACATTATATCAGAGCGAAGGACATTATACCAGGATGGAAGACAATATACCAGAATAGAGACATGATACCAGGATGGGGGACATTATACCAAGATGGCGACATTATACCAGGATGGGTACATTATATCAGAGCAAAGGACATTATACCAGGATGGAAGACAATATACCTGAATAGAGACATTATATCAGGATGGGGGACATTATACCAAGATGGAGGACATTATATCAGGATAAGGGGTTAAAGTTATTGTTACAGTAGGGGGCCAGGATGGGGACATTATTAAAGTAAGGGCCCAGGTTAGGGACATTTCATCAGGAAGTGGCCCAAGATGGAGAACATTATTATTTGAATGGATTCAGGATGGGGGACATTACACCAGGAAGGGGCCCAAGAAGGGGGATATTATACCAGGAAGTGGTCCATGGTGGGGGACATTATTAAAGAAAGGGGCCCGGGATGGGAGACATTGTTATAGGAAAAGGTCAGAATGGAAGACATTATAACAAGAAAGTGCCAGGATAGGGGACATTATTACCAGAAGGTGCCAGGATATCAATTCATGGAGGGTGAATATGTATATCTTTATGGGATCTAGAATGCTACAAACACCCATACATCTGACCAACATGGAGGGGACAGTGGTTAAGATGTCTATAAAACTCTGTGGAAATTAATTTCTTTATTAATTAAGTAAAATAAAGAAATCTTCTCATTGTGGGTAAAGTGATCAGTGATGAAAATATAATTTCCATGTTTCTGTCTTTTCATGCATTGCTAGATTTTATTAGCTTTTTCCATCATTTCAACACCTGTTTGTCTTGTTAATGGTGTGTTCTGTTTGTAGTACCATATTTCCTAGGACATGTTCTTCCTTTGTAAAGAGATATAAACATTTTTTAAAAGTCCATCTATCTCTTATCTCCACCAATCAGCTTCTCCATGTCATTTACATTTCTTTTTTTTTTCCAGATACTGTCAGCCATTTCACAATCATTCTAAGCTGTTGTAAAACATTACAACATTTTATACGCTTTTCCTCCCAGTTGCCTACGATAAGTTGAACATTTTTTAGTTTCTTCTTAATTTTAGATAAGACTCAGGCTGATCATCACCTCTTTCTGGCGTCATCAGTCTTGTGACAACAGTAAATGATAGGGGCTTCAGTTCATGTAACTTCATGCCCCAAAAGTCTTCACTCACTGTGGAGCCTTATAGGGTAATGCACCACTACTTTAACGTTGGTCACTTTCGTTCATTGATACATTCGCTCCAACTGCCTGTCATCTGCGCTGTGCTCAGTTTAAAGAGCTTGGCAGCATATGAAAAGTAGTAATGTTATCATTTGCGTCAACTTCTAAAGCCTAAAAAGTCCAGAAATTGCCCATTATGTCATCATGCCCTTGACAGATTTTCTCACCATCATTTCTGAAAGGCTAACACACTAGACCTACAACATAGACTGTCCTTCCTCCTGAGTATAACCACTATGGCTGTCTGTTAGCTATTGCTGAGAACAGGTTGTAGGGCCAGCATTTAATAATGACATTCACTTTAATGTCATCATTGCTTGTTTGATGCAAAACTGTGTCAAGATGTCAGGTACTGTGACACCATGTACAATGTATAAATACAGTGCCTACAAGTAGTATTCAACCCCCT
>VIAB01030713.1:0-10803 GCA_009801035.1 Oophaga pumilio
CGATACCCGATATTTGCGGTATCGGAATGCTCAACACTACTGGTAACACCTTATCAGCAGGGGTTACCAGGTGTTGCACATGCCCAATCACATATTGATGGCCTATTCAAAGAAATAAAAAAGTAATTGTCAACCCCCTTTAAGTTTATGGAAGAGAAATATTGTGTTTGTTCTTTAATTAACATGTATTACATTTGTGTAAATGTTCTTGGGGGCTTTCCCATTTGAGACACTTTCTTATTATATCGTCTGAATACACAGTAAGGCATGTTATATGGGCTTTATGGCAGCTGAAATGAAATGGAGACAATTGATAGAAACATGTCATATATTATCAATATCTCTAGGGAATTATGGAGTACAGTTGTCTTCCCAAATGGCTCTGCTAGTTCTGTCTAAGTCTACGGTTAGAAAGAGTGGTACAAGGAAACAGGAAGTATCAGTTTATTATGATTTTTTTTCCAGCACCACTTACAAAAACTTTAACTTACTGTTATCTTTTTAGATTAGCAATTGCGTGCCATTGAAAAACATTGGGAATATACAGTGTAGTAAGAATACCTATAAATAACATGGAAACTGTTTTTTTATTTCTTCTGTTTAGCACTATAAACTAAGAAATAATTAATAGGTATGAGTGAACACTAAAATGCTTGGATGCTTGTTACTCGAAAAGAGCAATTCTTAATGCTCGAATGATCATTTAGTGTATCGTGTATAATGGGATTTAATGGGACATCCGAGTATTTTTCCGGTAACCCATACAAGGAGAAATGGGGGACAGTGAAAATGTTGAACTGGATGGAAAAAATGCTGAATGGAAGGAGAACAGCATGGGGAAGACCCCAGACTCCCAGATCGCTGTTGAGAATAATGGTGTCTCAGTTTTACTCCACTTTAAGGACTGACAATAAAGCATTCAAAATCTACAAGAAATTGAAGTTTACAGGAAAAAATATTAAGAAACATTCTTTCCTGTATAATGACTTGTGTACAAGGCAAAAAATAATAATTTAAGTAAACCAAAATTGAATTTTGTATTAATTTGTATTACATTTTTATTATTTTTATTACAACATTGGAAATTTCAGTGTAATTTATGAAGGAAGGGGGACTCAGGTACACCCTGTATTAGACATAAAGGAGGGCCACATACACATTATGCTCAAATTGTCATGTAGTGGTACTCCTAGACTCATAAAGGCTATGCACTAAGAGCAAAGCCTGACAAAAGTTTCAAGCAGTGTCATCCATACACCCTTGAAGGCAATAACTGTAGTGCTTCATTCAAATATTGTGTACAAAGTGAAGTTGGGGTACTCCTACACTCATACAAGCGCTGCACACAGTGCAAAGTCAGTCAAAAGTTATAAGAAGGGTCATCCATTCACCTTTGAAGGCACCAACTGCAATGTTTCATTCAAATATTGTGTACAAAGTGTAGCTGTACTTCTACACTCATAAAAGCTCTGCACACAGTGCAAAGCATGCTAAAAAAATACAAGCAGGGTCATCAATACACCCTTGAAGGC
Source organism: Oophaga pumilio (assembly GCA_009801035.1). NCBI lineage: Eukaryota > Metazoa > Chordata > Amphibia > Anura > Dendrobatidae > Oophaga > Oophaga pumilio. The sequence goes on from VIAB01030713.1 coordinate 1,533, forward strand.
ACCAAATGGAGTGCCTCACAAAAAAATTAAGAAAGTGTAGTTGTGGCATTTCTATACTCATAAAGGCATTGCACTTGTGCAAAGGCAGGAAAAAATTATAAGGAAGGTCATCCAGTCATCAATAGACCCTTGAAGACAGCAACTGGTAAGCCTGATTCAAATATTTTGAAAGTGTAGTTGATGTACTCCTACACTCATAAAAACTTTGCATAAAGTGCTAAGCCAGGGAAAAATTATAAGGCGTGTAATGCAGTAATCCTCTTCAAGTGTCCGCTTCTTCTCTTTCCTCGGGAGGCTGGGAGGACTGCTGTTGTGAATGTTTTAGAAATGAATTCTGAGCAGAAGCTCCCTCTCTGGTGGTTACAAACAGTACTGAACCATTCAATGAGGATTGGCAATCAGGAATCACAGACTGGCTGAATATAAGGGAGGTTCCCTCCCATCATGGTTGCCGGTGATCAATTGTTCTTGTCTCAATGTTGTTTCCTGGTTCACTTGGAAGCTTGCTGAGTCTTGCCTCTTCTCCTGCTCTCAGATAAGATATTTTCTGTTTTTTGTTTTTGTGCTTGCCATTTGCATATTTCTCTGCTTTTCTGTGAGGTTGGCCAGGTTCCCCTCCCCGGGGGGATTGGGCTCCTCTCGGTTCCTCTGGAGCCACTGTTGTTTATTCATTTGCCTTTTCCAGTTTTTTCAGTGGCTGCGGCTTAGTTTTGTTACACCAGAGAACTAATTTAGGTGGTAGAGGTCGTGTGATCTCAGGTGTTTTTGCAATTAGTAGCGTTGGCTTTTTTTAGGGCTTTTTTGGATTGCAGTAAGTATCCTTCCTATACTTTTCTGTCTTGGCAGATTGGGCCCCAGCATTTGCTCATACTATTTTCTGTCTGTGTCTGTATTTCCTCTTGTCTAACCGCCATTACATGTTTGGGGGCTTCCTATGTTCTTTGGGGATCTGCTCCGGGGCAGATAGCTTTCCTCTTTCTATCTTTAGGTGTAGTTAACCTCTCAGGCTGTGACGAGGCATCTAGGACCAATGTAGGAACGCTCCACGACTGCCTATAGTTGTGGTGGTTAGTCAGGGTACTGCAATCCAGTAGATTCCAACCTCTCTGGTGTATTGCCGTTTTTGCCTGCTCTCCTCAGCTACCGAAACATAACAGACTGCCTCCTCTTGCTTCCTGGAGCATGATTCAAATGTGCCAGGGCTGTAGGTGAGCTTGCCTCAGATAGTACCAAAGTCACTGACATGTAGAAATGGGAGACAGCCCCCTGTGCCACCTGCACCATCACCTGCTCCCGCATAGGAGGTGAGGAAACACAAGGACAGTCCTATCTCTTGGGGGTGGTAGCCCCATCTCGAGTCCCCTTGAGTAGCCTCTCCCAGGCCGGTTTATTTTGTAAGGTAGGTTAATCCTGCTCCTTTCCTTCTCGGATCACACCCAATTCATTCCTGCGATGTTGCCGATCCATTTTGAGGAACAAGTGTTCCGTCTCTACTGCCCGCTGGTTGAACAAGATGTTGTGATGGTTCCCAAACTCTTTGATGGACCCCCATCTCCGCTGCCTGTCTATGTAATGACCTACCTCGGGATGCCAACTTTTGGTACCCTGCAGCTAGCGGGCCTGCTAGCATGTTTCCAACACTGGTCCTGGCTTGCCTCCTTCTCTCTTCCAACCAACCTAGTTCCTTCTTTCTGCTCACCAGTTACTGGATCTCCCATCCACAGTCCGCAAGAACCCCAGCAGTAAAGGCAGCGGCCTGGGTTCAGGCTTTGGCGGATCCAGGAAAGCGGCCGGTTCTGGACCACATACATTTCTACTGTCGCGCCAGCTTGGTTTGGCTCCAATATTTTTGAAGTGTTATATACCACTGAAATGTAACACAAAGCATCTAATACTGTCTGGATGACTAATTGAATCCATAAAAAAATTGAATGCTTTTTGCACTGTTATATACCACCGAAATGTAATACCCAGGTAATACTCTATGGATGACTAATTGAATCTACAAAAATGTTTTAACACTTTTTTGGAGTATTGTATATCATTGAAATGTAACACAAAGAACAAAAAACTCTGTTGATGACTAATTGAATCCAGAAAAAATGTTGAATGTTTTTTTGGATTGTTATATACCACTGAAATGTAGCACAAAGCACATAATACTCTATGGATGACAATATAGTAAATTTTCTCACCAAAAAAAAGAATATGGTCACGTGCAACAGCTATATATTTAGCAATGGACTGCAAAGCCCTAAGTTCTGCCTAGAGGCTGTATTCTGCCACTCTGCCTGCTCCTGCAGCTGTCCCTAGGGTAAATGCAGAATGTATCTGATACAAACAGCAATGCCCAGGATTAGCCCTTAGAGGGACTGTTAGTATGATGGTTCATAATCAGCACCAGTATCAACACTAGAGGACTTTGATTAGTAAACCTATGCACACACAGGCCTGGATAACTGCGTTCTCCCTCCTATCAGAACTGTCCCTGAGCTGTGCAATGGTGTCAGTGAGCCAAGCGTGGTGGCATCTGTCCTTTTATAACCTCTGATGAGGTAATGCGGCCAGCCAATCACAGTAATGCCACTGCCAAGATGGCTGTGGCATTACAGTGACTGACAGGCAATCCCTGCATGCTTATTGGCTGTGTAACAGGCACCAAACATGCTTGGCATGGATTCGAGCATCAAATCCAAGCAACAGCTAATGCTTGTTGAGTGACGAGCCCATCTGAGCACCCAGATATCTGAGTGATATCTGTGATATCTGAGTATCACCGAGCATGTACGTTCATCCTTAATAATTAACTATTGCATTTATTGATTAATTGTAAAGGAACCTGTCATGTAAAATAACACTATTAACCTACAGGGGTTAATATGCAGGATAATTGCGTTCTGACACCGTGTGGCACCTTTATTGAGAGCCCAGCTGCCAGGAGAAAATGAACTTTATTCCCCTTGGCATCATTCAGCTCCTAGTCATAGGAGTAGACCGGTATAGTTAGGGCCAGCTGTCAGTCAGTACCGGGGGTGCAGTTACAGTCACCGCTCACCATCACAGAGCAGTGGCTGAAACCAAGCCGGTGCCACCCCTATGAGTGAAAGCTGTAACGCCACTGTGTTTGTACTCTGTTTACCCGGCATATCTCTGCTTTAACCCTTCGCTCTTTTCACTCTAATTAGCTGGAATGCTGTGGTCAGTTACCTGTTTGAATGCTGCTCAGTTCCCAGCTCCACTGTGTTGCCGTACATGCGTGAGTGGCTCCGCTGCGCTGCATGACCCCCATCATGTGCGGTCCCTGGCTACCGCTGTGGAAGCTACCCATGAGTTGCAAGGTCCTCTGCAGATGTGCATGACTTGCCACGTGTGTTCAGCTTTTCAGTCGTTGCCAGGTGTCCTTGCTATGCTGATTTATGTCAGGCTTTGCTAGGGAACGCGGGGATGCACCTCCCCTGCTTTTATGAGGAATGGGTGTGTGCTAGAATTACTGCTCCAGCCTATCGCTGTGAGGCAGTTCATATATAAAGTTCCCCAGCCCTGTAGGGCATTGTCAGAGATTCGCATTAAGTTTCTAAATCTTGCTATGTTCGTTTGGTGTTCAGCTTCTGTCCTGCCTGACTTCAGTTCTAGGTGAGCTGATGCCTGTTTTTCGCCTGTTCTGGGGTCGGAGTACCCAAATCTGTATCTGTTATCAGCTTTGGGACAGCTGATGTCTGAGTTCCTGGACTTATCCTGTTTATGTGTTGTGTTCCTGAATTCCTGATTCCTGCTGTGTTGTGTCCCTGAAATCCTGATTCCTGCTTTGTTATGTTCCTGAAGCTCCTCTGTGTCCTGAATCCTGTGCCCAGTGACTGTGACTCTTTGCTAACTGGCTTTCTGTGATCTATCCTGGGTTCATCTTGGAAGTAGGAGTCCGGTGTTTCTGCTGAGTCTCTGCTACTCTGTGCTCAGCTAGTTATTCGGTGCAATCCCTGGCTGGCTCCAGTTCATCCCGACGGGGCTTGCACCAGACCGCTTGGGTTCCTTTGTAGGTCGCTGCCAGATGTCTGGATCCTCATGTCGAGTCCGTGTTCCTGAGGTCCGGTCCGTGTTCCTGAATTCGTGTTCCTGAGGTCCGGTCCGTGTTCCTGAGGTCCGGTCCATGTTCCTGAATCCGTGTTCCTGAGGTCCGGTCCGTATTCCTGAATCCGTGTTCCTGAGGTCCGATCCCTGTTCCTGAATCCGTGCTCCTGAAGTCCCATCTGTGTTCCAGAATCCGTGTTCCTGAGGTCCGGTCTGTGTTCCTGAATCCATGTTCCTGAGCCTGTGTCCAGATGTCCAGTTCCTGGTTCTGGTGGTCCAAGTAGTGCTCTTGAGCCGGTCTCACTGGTGTTCCTGGATGGATTTCCCCTCCGTGGTTTCTGGGAGTCTCCAGCTCTGTTACCCCGATGAAGGTTCCGCCAGTGAGTCCTGGATCTGACCAGCCGATGCTCGGTGCTGAAGTGCCAACGTTCCTGGACCAGTGCTATCCGTGTATATTCTGATGTCCTGCCAGTTCCCTGGGGTCTTACCTGTGATGACCCTAGCCATCATCTGAAGGCTGCCTGAGGTCGGAGTCTGATGTTCTCCTGCTGAGCCTGTGCTACGCCCAAGGCCTGAGAGAGAGTCCATTCTAGTATGCCTGTGCCAAATAACCCTGGACTGCATCAACCCGAGATGTCCTCGTGCTATCGTCTGAAGCTAGTCGGAGGTCAGTGTCTGACGTTCTCCTGCTGTGCCTGTGCTATGCCTGAGGCCTGAGAGATAGGCTATCCTAGTATGCCCGTGCCAGACGTTCCTGGACTGCGTCAACCCGTGATGACACCTTGCTTCGCCTGTCAACATGAGATGTGTGTCCTTCGTGATGTGCTTATTCCGGAACCTGGTGTTTTGATGTCATTTGCTTTATTTAAGTAAACTTTATGTTTCTTGAAGTTGTGCGGTGTCTTTAGTCCTGCATATGGCCATCTTGTCCATAAGCTCAGCTGTCACAGACCCCGGTCACTACCCTCCCCTACTTTGGGTAGGCCCGGGTCCCCCTTGTGGTCCAGTGGGTCCACATTCCACGATCACCTAGGATGCATACCCCGTCGTTGTTATGTTCGACGACATGGAGGCGTTGGCTGGTAAACCACGCGGCGTCCTCGATCGTAGCAGAAGCCAAAATCTGTCAGGGGGAGTGTGGGGGGGATCAAGTTAATTTCCTTTCATTTTTCTTGGAATCTTCAGTTTGTTTTTAATTATTATTATTATCTTATTTTTACCTCCTGATAGTCATAAGTTTTTTTTTTTATTTTTTCTTGTCTGAGTCATATAAAAGCTTTTTTTGCAGGATATGCTACATTTTTAATAACAAAATTTTCGGGTACATTATATGTACATACAATGTATTGAAAATCTTTTTTTTCTCATTTTATTTCTATTAATTTCAGATTTGCGGCTATGTCTCAATGACATAGTAAACCTTTTAAGTCATATTTATATAGCTATTATAGTTTAAGGTCTCTATTTTGGTATTTCATAAATAAATATTGGTTATATAACTTTATATAATACTCATCTTCTTATATAACTGTAATTTTCACTGAAAGGTTTTTGTTTTTCGTAAACAGGGTATTGGGCTACAAGTCATGAGCAAAACCTAGAACATTACACAATGAGTAAGATGAAACATGTATGCAAGGACCACATAATTAAAAAGATTAAGAGTGGATTGACACTATCTGAATTGTTTGCCGATTGGCAGTCATTTAAAGACCACCTGTCACCAGGACAAAAGTGGCCCAATTTTGCTCTTACCGTATTTTATTCCCTCTACTCCTCTGAGTATTCATCTTCCTTTTTTTTACAAAATATGCCATACAGATCCAGAGATATAGGCCTTTTTAATTGGTGCTATTTTTTTTATGAATCTCCTTCAGCCAGAAGAAAAGATCTAGTCAAGATAGGAAACTCATCTACACCCTGGATCTTGCAATGAGGGAAACATGAAGCTGACAGATATTTTACCCACATGTTTACATGGCACATCTATTTCTAAGGAATTTAGAGAAGAAGCCATGCACATTGACGGTAAATGTTATACATACAGTATTCCATACATTTGTGATTTCTGTGTAGACTTTAAATCTATGCCAATCTATACATTTTGTGAACTTTGCTCCTTGACAGATCTCTAGACACACTTGTATAAATCAAGATTCACTATACATTAAACAGAGTTTTATGACACAGTTCAGCATTTTTGTTTCATAAATGATCTGCTATATTTGAAGGACATGATAGCATATGCTTAACATGTCTTTTTGGTTTAAGTTAAATTTTACCTCTTTAAGAGCTACGAACAGATTTATAACTTCTTCACTCATGGTTTTAATATTTCCATACTGTGTTTTATATGGCATATGTCTACCACAATGATCTAAAACATATCCTTTGGTACTGAGCATCTAAATAAGATACTTAATTCTCAATAAAAAATGAAATTCAACTGATCAAATGGATTTGGTTAGTTTTGATAGACAACCAGAGTATTAGGTGAAGAAACTATTGGAATTATTCAAAAATATATTTGGCATTTATGAAAATTAATAAATTGCTAGTAGAAAAGTTGTTACAATCAGGGATGCTGCCGGGCCCTAGTTTTAAAGAGTCTAAAAATACCTCTTTCATATAAGAATGCAGGAATACTTATAAAGACTTAAAGGGACTCTGTCACCCCATTTTTCGTAAATAAGCTGCAGCCACCACCATCAGGGGCTTATCTACAGCATTTTATAATGCTGTAGATAAGCTCCCGATGTAACCTCATCCGGGGGGCGGTCCGATGCAGTCCAGTCCGATGGGCGACGCAGGTCCGTGGCCGGCGTCTCCAATCTTCTAGCGATGACATCGTCCTTCCTGCTTTTGTTGCGCTCCTGCGCAGCCATACTTTATCTCCCTGTTGAGGGCAGAGAAAAGTACTGCAGTGCGCAGGTGCTGGGAAAAATGAGAGAGGCCAATCGCCTGAGCACTACAGTACTTTACTCTGCCTTCAACAGGGCAGATAAAGTATGGCTGCGCAGAAGCACAACAGAAGCCAGGAGGAGGACGATGTCATCGATAGAAGATGGGAGGCGCCGGACCCGGACCGCATTGGACCGCCCCCCCGGCTGAGTATAATATAACTCGTTTTTCTTATCTTTCAGGTTACATCGGGGATTATCGACAGCATTCCAGAATGCTGTAGATAAGCCCCTGATGGCGGTGGCTGCAGCTTATATACGAAAAATGGGGTGACAGATTCCCTTTAATATTGCATTCATCAAAGCTTTAACGTCAGAATTCTGGCATAAAAGCTTTGAAAAATTTAATAATTTAGGCACAACTTAGAGTTGCTCCTCAATTTTGCAACTTTTAATGTATTAATGCCAGTTTCTCCAACCTCAGCCGAAAAGGGCAGAGCTGGGGCGGGATGTGGGTGTGACAGAGAAAGGACGCACAGCTTGTCTAATTCAAGATGAGCTGTGGTATTCTCTACTCCAGAGTTTTTTGTTGTAGCACACCTATGTGCATGCCACTTGTCAGATGCTCTAGATTCATGAAGAATTGTGCTCCTGTTCATGAATCATGAGCGACTTGAGCATGAGGGTCTTGATGAATCTAGCTCTTTATTATAGTTGGGGGCTCTGTTACAGTTTTGGACAGGAGGCCTCAGAAGCTTCGGTTTATGAGACTGGCTAATTGTATCTAAAACTCCAGACTGTGGTTTAACTTACATGTCAAAGTGTATAGATGTAAGCATGTTACAATGTTTCCTTCATAGTTCTGATCATATGTGGCATGTTTACTGAGAAATGTCCTATCATCGACAAAGAAATATTTCTCTAAGCACTTGCTATCTACAAGAACAGAAGGTCTTTTCACACTCCGTTTACCTATATATATTTACCACTATACATGTTGCCACACTCTTTTGGCCTCCGTTAGTTGACCATCAACCAAAGATTATATTTGGATAACTCCCAGCGCATACAGCTAAAGGTGACTACAAATACAGTGTGAATTCAGCTTTACTGATTTTCAAATGACGCTTACATAAATGAAGTCATTTTGGAGATTCCTGCTTGATGTCTATACAGACTTGGCTTCATTATTTTCATTTAAAACACACTTTATGGGAAGTTACGTGTATGGCTCACACATTAACAACGGGATGGATAAAGTGAGTGTGTATTATTATCCCGATTTCCTGTCATGGTGAAACAATAACATATATGACATCATTTATGGACCTTAACTCCAGAATTAATGATGTGGAATGTATAGCGTGGTTTATTTTTGTTAGGTATAGCTTGTGTCGTAACACATGTTATAGAGCAAGACTATTGTAAAAAAAAATCATAGGCTCAGACCATTTTGTTATATTACACCAGTTATGTAAGAGTTGATGAAGACAAATAGAAAGGGCAACTATTATGATAAAGTACTGTATCTTCTGAATTTCCTGGACTTAATGAATAAATGACTAGCACATGTTCTTCAATTGAGTTTTAAAAGAATAATTTGGCCTTTGAATGTTAACATTTTGAAGGATCTTATACTCAGTGGAATAACCAAATGTCTTTCCTTAGTGGAGAATATTGCTTGAGTTCTTAAAGACCACTAATAACCTACACATACAGATGTTGCAAAGCTGAGTATGGCATTAATCTAACGCGCTATGATTAGGTGAGGTGTGGTCTTTGCTTCCATAGAGCTACAGATAAGACCAGTGCTAGATTATTTTAATGCACTTAAAGGGTATTCCCATCTCCAAGTTCCTATCCCAATATGTAGTAGGTGTAGTAATAATAATATTAGCAAATACCTCCAATTAGAAATGTAGCATAGTTTTTCTGATTTGCTATGTCTCTTTCCTCATGAGCAAGCATTGCAGGACCTTAACTTAGCTGAGCGCTGCGAGGAGAAAATTAACTTTATTCTGCCCAACAGCATTCATGTTTAAATCAGGAGGGTGGCATCGGCACGGGTTCACTCACCGCTCTGAGTATACAGCGCGGTGGCTGTAACTGCGCCCCGACCATGACTGAGATCCAGCCCCAATGCGGAGCCAGTGTCCGCTCCTGCTCAACAGTATGTTAATATTCTCACCTATTGCCATACAATACGCACATTTTGATTCTTTTTTTACATTTATGTGAATGGTTGAAAAAAGCTTCCAAAACGCTGAAATACAGTCATGGCCAAAAGTTTTGAGAATGACACAAAT
>VIAB01030718.1:19639-32972 GCA_009801035.1 Oophaga pumilio
CAGGAAAATGGCATCACAACAACCAGACAGAAGTAATCACACTTCTATTAAAAAAAATTGCAAAACTGTATAAGGGACCAAGAGGAAGTGCCGCTTCTCACTTCTTGATCACTATTAAACATTTAAAGAGCATCTTAACTTTTGGGAAATATCTTATATGTTTTAGGTCCATTAATTCTGAGCAGACTGGTGCAAGTCTGAGAGCAGAGACTCCCACCGACTGCTCAAAAGACCTCTCAGAAGTGCACAGCTCAGTTGACAGGACTATGACTTTCTACTGTATCCGTTCTGCTCTGTGTGCGCTCCTGTCTCATGAGCTGGTCTTTTCTAAGGCTACTTTCACACATCCGTTTGGCGTCAGGTGCGATCCGGCTTTTTTTTTAAAAACACGGATCCATTTTTTTATACTGCCGGATCCGTTTTTTTATCATTGACTTGCATTAGTGCCGGATCGCGCCGCATGTCCTTACGTTTCATCCGTTTTTTCCAGATCCGGCATAAATTTTAATTCCGGCGGCCGGACAAAACGGGTCAAGGAAGGTTTTTCTTTTCTGGCGAAAAAAACGGACAGCGCCTGAAGCGGCGCATCAGGCTTGTTGCTACAATAGAAGTCTATGGCTGCCGGATCAGGCAAAGGACTGATCCGTCCGCCTGACTCCGTTTTCTGCTCTGCGCACGCCTGGAAGTAGGAAATCTCTCTCTCTTTCTTTCTCTTTCTCTCTCTTTCTCTTTCTCTATCTTTCTCTTTCTTTCTCTTTCTCTCTCTCTTTCTCTCTCTTTCAGGCATGCTCAGATGGTATTTCACAAGTTCATGACGGATCCGGCTGAAAACCTGATCCGTCGCATCAGTTTTTCCCAATCTGCACAGGATCCGTCTTTTTCAAACTTGGCCGGATTGGAAAAAACGGATGTGTGAAAGTAGCCTAAGAGGTATTTTGAACAATTGGGTTTCACACTGATCATCTCAGAATTAATAACCCTAAAACATCTAAAATGACCTCTTCAAAATTTTAGTTACTCTTTAATTCCTTCACCCCGAAACCTGTTTTCACCTTCCTGACAAGGCCAATTTTTTTTCAATTCTGATCAGTGTCCCTTTGAGGTAATAATTCTGGAACGTTTCAACAGATCCCACCGATTCTGAGAATGTTTTCTCATGACATATTGTACTTCATGATAGTGGTAAAATTTGTTTGATATGACTTGTATTTATTTGTGAAAATATTGGCAATTTGGCAAAAACTTTGAAAATGTTGCAATTTTCAAACTTTACATTTTTATGCCCTTAAATCAGACTTATGTCACACAAAATAGTTAAGAAATAACATTTCCCACATGTCTACTTGACATCAGAACAGTTTTTAAAACATATTTTCTTTGTCAGGACGTTATAAGGGTTATAAGTTGACCAGCGATTTCTCATTTTTCCAACAAAATTTTCAAAACCATTTTCTTTAGGGACCACATCACATTTGAAGTAACTTTGAGGGGCCTATATGACAGAATATACACAAAAGTGACACCATTCTAAAAACTACACTCCTCAAGGTGCTTCTAACCACATTCAAGAAGTTTATTAACCCTTCAGGTGCTTCACAGGAACTGAAGCAATGGAAAGGAAAAAATCAGCATATAACTTTTTTCCATAAAGATTTTACTTTAGACCCAACTTTTTTTATTTTCACTAGGTAACAGGAGAAAATGATGTTGTTCAATTTCTTCTGAGCACGCAGATACCCCATATGTGGGTGAAAACCACTGTATGGGTCCACGGCAAAGCTTGGAAGGGAAGGAACGCCTTTTGACGTTTTGAACGCAAAATTGTCTGGAATAAAGAGCGAACAACATGTTGCGTTTGGAGAGTCCCTGATGTGCCTAAACAGTAGAAACCCCCCACAAGTGACACAATTTTGGAAACGAGACCCCTCAAGGAACTTGTGTAGATGTCTAGTGGGCACCTTTATCTCCCAGGTGCTTCACAGAATATTATAACATACAGCTGTGAAAATAAAGAAAATTACACTTTTTTTCGACAACAATGTTCTTTTAGCACCATTTTTTTTTATTTTCACAAGTGTAATAGTAGAAAATGGACCCCAAAAATTGTTGTGACATTTTCCATGAGTGTGTAGATTCCCCATATGTGGTGGAAAACTACTGTTTGGGTGCACAGCAGAACTCGAAAAGTTAGGCGTGACGTTTTGGAGCGCAGACTTTGGTGGAATGGTCTGCTCATGCCACATTGCCTATGGAGAGCCCCTGGGGTGCCTTAAAAGTGGAAACTCCCACAAGTGACCCCATTTTGGAAACTACACCACAAGGAATTATCTAGAGGCATAGTTGTAGTAATGATGCTTTTCGTTTTACTGATGTATAGACATACCACCATATTATAAATTTATACATCAGATTATAAAAGTTTGTCAACAGGGTAAAACCAATTTTTTTTATTTGTGGACATGTGATACGCTTTGAAACAATCCTTAATGCAAAGGCCAAGTTTCTCAGGGCAGGTTTCACAATGATAAATTGTGTGGGTTTTTTTTTTTTGGATACTCTTGCACATTTTTGTAATCTTTCCTTCTTAGCTGTTTAGGGAGCCTCTGGTGGAAAATATTGACATACATAAATTATAAATAATAAAATATATAAAACATACATATATAAATATTGACTGGTACAATATGGGCACCATCAGTTTCAGAAGTACTGGGACCCTCACCTTCCTGTGTGCCAAACATTAGCTTTGATGACTACCTCCTGAAACTGAAGGAAGGTCCTCGTACTGCCTGCAGATCTAAACAGCACAAAAGCATTGTACAGTGCTATCTGACCCCCAGAAGAAGGCAGTAGCCGAAACGTGCATTGGGGCAGGCACCATGTTAAAACTACTTATTTTCGTATATTTTTCCAGGACTTGTTACCAGATGCGATACTCTGAGGAAAATGTCACAATGTTTCTTATAAAAAAATGTAGTGGTTTATTGGACTGTCCACCAAAAAAAACATCATTGAACAAAAACATAAAATGGTTGAAATAGTTACGAAGATATTGTCCATTTGTTCATAGCAAAGTTTGTACGCTTCTTTCCTTGGATCCTGAATAGTAAAATGACATCTGTCGCTGTCAGGAGCATCTTTGGAAGCAACCCGTGGTTACATAGCAGCTGTTCATTCGATGTAGTGTCAGAGTAAAGTGTTCATGGAGTGTGTCCGAAGAAAGTGAAGAAGCAAACCCCTCCCTTCGTGTAGCCATGTTATATATAGAGCACGTGGTCTCTGTATATGGGATTGACACTTTATCATACAGAAATAGCATATGTAATGTCAGCGAAAGTCAATGTGCTTGGTACAGAATTGAGTGTATAAAGAATAAATCCATAACCAATAATTAATATTTAACACACCATCACCACAAGAGGTAATGTTTTCATTATACTAAGTATTATATTTCTTGGATGTCTTTTTCCAATTTAGAGTCTTTCTTCTGACTCAAAGACATTGTCTGTTTGCAACACTTGGGAAGTTTATACTATATACTTTCTTTGTACAGCCTCTGTCGTTTTTATATGGGTGTATGGTGCCATCTTGTGGTTTTGTACTTTTTAGCAACCTTGTTTTTACATATACTTTCAAGTCAATAAAAAATTGTATCTTTCATTATTGGTTCTTGTGTACATTTCTCTTTGACACATTTTTATTTTACTGAACCCGTCACCTTTCCATGTTAATATTTTTTTTTGGCACCTCATTATCCCGTATCATTTAACTTGGTGTTTTTGTGTTTTGGAGGGATACCTTAATTATTGACACAACACACACACCCTTTTTAGCACAAAAGCATTGTACAGTGCCATCTGTACAATGTGCACGGACAATTTTTGGTACTATACTTTAGCTTTTTGCATGGCACTATATGATTTGAAGACCTGATATCTACACCCTCCATGTACTTATTATAATCCAAGATACAATCTGGCTTGGGGACTTGGGTTGTTGTCACTGTGTATGGTGGTTAAGATAAGGACATCCCTCCTTATATTTGACCACTAGCATGTTATCGTTGTTTTGGGCTGTGCTTTCGACCTTTCCCAGCAGTTGCTCAATTAGCGGCTTAAGGAAGCCTCTCATTTTTTCACACGGTACTGAATGCGACTGTCCCACTGACAGAGAAGGTCTTGAAAAGTAGGATGCTGGTGTAAAAGTTATCTATGTAGAGGTGAGAACCCTTATCCAGCAGTGGGTGCAGCAATTTCCACACAATTTTGCCACTCATAAGGGGGAATTCAGGGGGGGGGTCAAGCTGGGTGTCCTTCCCTTTGTAGACCCTAAATCTATGGGTGTACACTGAGGTACTCTCATGCAGCTTGTACAGTTTAATTCCGCAACTGGCCCTCTTAGTTGACGAGTATTGTCAGAATGTTAGCCTCTCTTTGAAATTAACCAAAAATTCATCTATACAGATGTCCCTTTTGAGAGTTGTACGCCTCAACAATTTTTCTGCTGAAGAGTTCAATTACTGGCTGAATTTTACATAGATGATCAAGGTTGAGATTGTCTCTGGGAGGACACTGCGTATTATCACTATAATGCAAACATTTTTGGATTGCTTCAAATTGTGTCCTTGTCATGGCCATAAAGAATACCGGTGTGCTGTAGAGGTATATCAGTATTCCAGTATTGACGAAGATGTAGTTTTCTGACTATGCCCATATGCAGCACAATGCCACAAAAATGTCAATGTCATCATTTCTACTGCAGGGGTCCTGTCACTGGTTTACCACGACAGAGAGGAACCAGAAGACAGTAGCGTCTGATTTCTCCTACTCCTCCACTGATTAGAAGCACTTCACCTTCATATTAAATGGTGCAGGGTTTTTTTAGCAGTTCAGGGGTTAATCTGCTCACTTGAGAGCTCTAGGAAGTTTTCCTACATTAAGGCTCTCAGCTGTTCACTGTTAGCCACTCCCATCTTCAATATAATCTGGGCTTTGGCAAGCTCATGCTGCACAGTTAATAGATGGTGGTTGGAGGTTGTTGTTTTAGACGGCATTTGGTGGATTTATCTGAGACTTGCTAGGGTTTGGGTGTGTGCTAATTCCTCTCCTCATACTTTGGTTTGATCCCAACCTTCACAACCTACAGCATACTACTAATCCCTTCTTCCCTGGGTGGGATACAGACTGAGAGCAATTTCAGGATCTAAGGCAAGGTACGTGGCCCAAGCATCTTCACCATCAGAAGTAATCCAGGGAACAGGACAAGCTAGGGCATCTTAAGCGTTAGGGACAGAGAAGGAGCTCCTGGTCCCAGGATACCCAACGAATTGTGACAGGTCAATCTGGCATATGATGATGTGGGATTTTGGGTGAAAAATTAATGGGCATACAAATTTGTTTGAGCCATGATAAGATTATTTTCTCGCTGGAAAATAATTTGAACAAGTCAATTTTAGTGAGGCCTATAGAGTCAAATTCGATTCCTGAGCTGCCCTTAAAATCCAGAATAACAGGCTGATAATTTTCAGGGGTGGAGTCCATTTGGGATTGATTGCTGAAAGGGTTGTTTGGGTCCCATGGCACCTTGCTGGGGGTCCCTCCTTAGAAGAGGAGGAAGAGAAATAGATTGTGGAAATTTCCTCACTGCCTGAATCAGTGTCAGAGGCAAGGAAAGTGTATGCCTTCTCTGGTGAATAGTGCCTTCTTGACGAAAGGGCCATTTTTACTTTATTCTTCAACACACTGGGGATGTGTGTGTATAAGTGGTGCTTTCACCCATGTATTATGTAGGGTTGTGTGTTGTGAATGGGTTTGAGATGAGTTCTGAGCAGAGGCTCCCACTGGTGGTTACAAGCGGTGCTGGTCTGTTCAGTGATGATTGTGAGGACTGGCAATCAGGTGTTACTGATTGGTCTTATATAAGGGAGTCACCTTCCCATCAGGGTTGCCGGTGATCAATTGTTCTGGTCTGAATCCTTGTTTCCAGTTTCTCTTGTAGCCTGCTGTGTCGTGTCTGCATCTCCTGCTAACAGATAAGACATTTCCTTCTTTTTGTTTCTTTGCTGGATTTTTGCATTTTGTCCTGCACTTCTGTGGGGGCCTTCTGGGTCCCCTCGGGGGGCTTTTGCCCTCTCTGTTCAGTTCAGCCACTGATGTTTGTACATTTGCTTTTTCCAGTTTTTTCAGTGGCTGCTGTTTTGATTTTGTTGCACCAGAGAGCTGATTTAGGTGGTAGAGGTCGTGTGATCTCAGGTCTTTTTTTGAAATTAGTAGAGTTGGTGTTTTCAGGGTTTTTTGGGATTGCAGTAAGTACCCTTCCTATCCTTTTCTATTTAGTTAGTTTGGGCCCCAACGTTTGCTCATACTATTTTCTGTCTGTGTTTGTATTTCGTCTTGTCTAACCGCCATTATATGTTTGGGGGCTTGCTATTATCTTTGGGGTTCTGCTCCGGGGCAGATAGCTTTCCTATTTCTATCTTTAGGTGTAGATAGTTTCTCAGGCTGTGACGAGGCGTCTAGGACCAACGTAGGAACGCTCCACGGCTGCCTCTAGTTGTGGTGGTTAGTCAGGGTACTGCAATCTCATAGATTCCAACTGCTCTGGTGTATTACCTTTTTGCCTGCACTCCTCAGCTACCGAATCATAACAGTTGTGTAAAGGGTACTACTTAATAAAAAAGTTGAGAGAAAAAAAGTTGAGAAACAAGAAAAAGTAAAAAGTAAAAATTTATAAGGAACACTAAGAAGAAAAAAATAAAAGGAAAATCAGTAGCTGTAAAAAAAATAAAAAAAAAAAAATAAAAAGGTTGTATAACAAAAATTACAGTGACATACACTACACAAATACCCTACCTGTAAATCCACCTGGCGCTATTTTTTTTTGCAAAAGAAAACTGCATCACTTCGACGTATGCTCCTTTAATGCACTAAGAAATTATCCAGCAATCATGTGGCAGTTTATAGATAACACACCTTCACGTATATCATACCTTCCATACTATACCATGTCCACAATATCCTCCCCCGCACTGTACGATAGCCCCCCAGTAGCCTCCTCCACAATGTATGATGGCTCCCAGTTTCCCCCACACTGTGATGGCCCCCAGTAGCCTTCTCACACTGTATGATGGTCCCCAGTAGTCTCCCCCACATTGTAAGATGGCCCCCAGTATTCTACCCCACACTGTATGACTCCCAATATTCTCCACACTGTATGATGGGCCCTCAGTAGCCCCCCACAATATATGATGGCTCCTAGTGTCCCACACACTGTATGAAGACCCCCAGTAGCCTTCTCACACTGTATGATGGCCCAAATATATGATGGCTCCTAGTGTCCCACACAACTGTATGAAGACCCCCAGTAGCTTTCTCACACTGTATGATGGCCCCAATATATAATGGCTTCTAGTATCCCACACACTGTATGAAGGCCTAAAATAGCATTCTCACACTGTGATGGCCCCCAGTAACTTGTCCACACTGTATATTGGCCCCCAGTAGTCTTCCCCACACTGTATAATGGCCCCCAGTAGTCTCCCCCACAATGTGAGATGGCCCCCAGAAGACTCCCCTACACTGTACGATGGCTCCCATTAGACCCCCCACACACTTTTCGATGGCCCCCAGTATTATCCCCCACACTGTACAATGTCCCCCCCCTATTCCCCACACATTGTATGTATGGCCATCGATATTTTTCCCTCCACACTTTATGGATGGCCTCCAGTATTTCCAGTAATTTGGTACAGCAGGCTGGAAGGCACTTGGAACAGCGAGAACTTGAACATCAGGCTGTGCTGGACTGCAATCAAACAAGCTATATGGGACAGACTAGCAGCTACAGGATCAGTAGGGATAGCAATGTAATTTGAACTGACTCTAATAGCCCCCAGTAGTCTCCACCACACTGCACGATGGCCCCCAATAGTCTCCACCACACTGTACGATGGACCCCAGTAGTCTCCACCACACTGTACAATTGCTCCCAGTAGTCTCCACCACAATGTATGATGGCGCCCCCATAAGTCTGCCCCACACTGATGGAAAATGAAGCAGAAACAAGGAAACACTTGGGCTCACACATTTTTGCAGTTCTCTTTCGCCTAATGCCCGGAGAAGACATCTGCAGAGTCCTAATAGTAGTCATAAATATTAGAGGCAGCAGAGCAGAGTTTCTGAGAAGGTGGTTGAGGAAGAATTTTGAAACCGTTATGGCAAGATGATCCACACTGGGTGATCTGGTTGGATGACCAGTTAATGACCGGAGTGTGTTGCCATAGCAATGGAAGTCCCAAAAGGACCGATGTATCATGGAGTTTTAAAATTAAAAAATAAATGCCCTCAGCATGTTGTGCACCAATCTGAAGTGTTATTTTCCATGTCGGGAATTGGATACGACCACCTGGAATTGTTGAGCCATTCACGGAGGTTAGCTTCAGGGGTGCTTGCAAAGAAACTAAAGCAATTTTCAGCCTTTTGGCCAGAGAGATATCCATAAAATGCTCTGCTGCTCCAGAATCAATAAGCGTTTGTCTCGTGAACACTGAGGAACAGTAGAAAATGGACATGGGCATTAATTCCAGTGTGATACCTTCCTCCTCACCTGGGTTTGAAGTTCTCACAATTTGGCCTTCAATTTGAAGCAATTTGTGTGATTATGATCCCATTTACCGCAATAAACAGTACACCAGTAAGGCCGGGGTCACACTAGCATATGACATCCGATGCGAGAACATCGGATGCGATATGCTAAGGACCCTCGGCTCCTGCTCTGCTGCGAGCGGGAGCAGAGTGTCCTGCTACTGCGCTCCAAGCCTCTTGCACAGAGAGAATTGAAGCACAGCTGCGGAAAAAGTATTTTCTCCATCTCCTTCATTGCCGGAGTATCTCGCACCACACTCGTATAATATCCGATTGATGTTCATTGTCACTTGCACCCCTAGACTCGGCCGAGTCTCGGTGCCAATCGCAGCATGCTGCGATTGTTCTCCCATACCGATTCTGCATGAGAAAATAATCGCAGATGTGATCAGCACCATAGATTAACACTGGTCCGAGTGCTAAATGATGTTTTCTCGCATAGCACTCGTCCGTATTCTACGGAAGTGGGACCCCAGCCTAAGGCAGAGATACTTTGTTTTTGTTGATCCTCATGGGTTCTGGTTCAGCCATTCTGGGAGGAGATTTTGAAGACTTTTTGGAATGTGAGACTTGAGAATAAAGCATTGGCAAGGCAAATCAAGTCATCAAGGGAGGATGGCAAATCTCTAGTAGGGAGTTCATCTTTGATCCTACTGGATAAGCCGGCATAGAAAACAGCCAGGAGAGCGTCATTGTTCAGCAGATAGAGTGCGGAGCTGGATAACATATTGTCCCACAGAGCTAGCCCCTTGACTGAGATGAAGTATGAACATGTCCCTGGTCGTCAGAGGCTATATGGAAAGCAGACCGTAAAGATGGTGGAGAATGCATCATAGAGTCATACGGCTCCAACAATGGTGCAGGCCACTTCAAAGTATCTTCAGAAAATAAAGAAAAAATATAGGCCACTTTGGACAAGTCAGAAAAAAAATTGGTGGAGTCATAATTCAAAATGTACAATGAATTGGTTTGCAAAGCACAAGCGGGGCAGGAGTGGGCAAATGTGAAAATGTTTCCCAAGCTAAATGTAGGTACATATTAGGCTGTGGTAGGTATTGAGGAGCTCGTAGTGAAGCTGTAGGAATCTGGGACAGTGCATCCACATGAGCTGTGAGATCCCATATAGCCTGAACAAGCTCCTGTTGCCTCACACCAAGTTACAAAACCAGTGCTGACAAATCCACTTTATAAAATGGCAACTGTGTTGTAGCCGCTGCATCAGTGGGATCCATGATCTTAGTATTCTGTTATAGGGCTCATCTTGTGAGGTGGAACTTCTAACCCAATGTTCAGGGTGGACACACAGATCCATTTATGCAGCAGCAGAAAGGCACATATGGAGTGAGGACTAGAAGCACTGGAGTCCACAGGCAGACTGGACACAGAAAGGCAGGTATGGACAGGTGCTTGAAGCACTGGAGACAATAGGCATACAGGACATCGGAGCAGGTAATGGTGCACTGTCAAACAAATGGTAATAAGAGTCTTAAAAGCAAGACACAGGTGTGTGTCTTGGTGGGCTTTTCTATAGGCCTAGTCAGGTAATAACATGGGAGCACGCCAGACAACTTGTAACCATGGAATAGACCACAGCAGCGGGCAGTAGCCCTAGGGGAAGGTAATGAACACCTGCCGAGGCAGATGCATAACACAGGTACTTAACAGGGGCAGTTACAGTCGCGTAGCATGCTCCTGGAGCAAAGACACTTAGTTGAAGAAGCTACGTTCTTAGTGGCAATTCATGAGGCGCATAAAAATTTGGAGTATCTTCTGTTAGCCCATAGGTTAAAGCCTCATCAAGTTCAATAGTTGCTGTGTCCTAAATATGCAGGTCGAGGAGCTGGAATTCATCTGAGTGGTTGAGTGGCATGCTCTCCAGCTTGGCCTTGCTGCCCAGAGTCTGCAGGTGAAGGCGTGAAGGGGGACACCAGTTTTTGACGAGTGGCAAGCACCTTCAGCAGTCCCAGAACAGAGAAAACCAAAGACAGAAACATAATAAGTAAATACCGTGCAGTAAATAAACAGCAATTTGCATATAAAGGAAAAAACACAAAAATTGAGCTTGATTTAAGTTGGTGTACATACAGCACATAAACGCATGTTCACATTGGTCATAAAGCATACAAAACCTACAAGAGACAACATGAGCAAAAACCCTGCTGTAACGAAATAAGTAAAAAGCAAAAGTGCATTTAAATAACACAGTGTTCTTCGTAATACTGTTTTTGATCAAAAATAGTATAAAAGCCATCCCACCGACAACAAGGTGACCCTGATTGGGATGGTCCTACGCTGTGTAATATTAAAAATCTTACCATGTGTCAGAATTGACCTCAGTTTGTGAATACTTTTTACTTATTTAGTTACAGCAGGGTATTTGAAAATTTTGTCTCTTGTATGTTTTGTATGCTTTATGACCAATGTGAATATGCATTTATGTGCTGCTGTGATGAAAAACGGCACACGGATGGAAGGAAGCATGGGGGTCACGGATTATGATCCCACCGCTGCCACCAATTGTAATGAAAACACAGCAAACAATTCTATTGAACTTACACTTTACCGCAGGGGGACTTATTTTTGGTATCCCACCAATATGTCACCAACTGCAGGGATTTATGTATATCCCACTTTCCAGTTCCACTTAGGAACTCGCAGCTCTCCAGCGCCCTCATTACACTCAGGTCAGTCAGGGAACTGCACCTAGGATAATTAGTTGCCGGACGGGCCTGCTTCGATGTGTACTGGCTGTTAGGCACGCTGCAGTGAGGGGATTATAACTACTCCTAGCTGCAACCAGGCAATACGCCTATAAAACCCACTCCGTCACTGCCAGCGATCCCCAATGCCCAGCACACACTCTTGCTGCCACCAGCCTCTGATTCTAGAATGCGTAATTCCCTTTGGAGGACGTGACTGTACGTTATAGAGCAAGGAGAAACGGAAATAGTAATTTTATATATTTTACTCCAAAAAAGGTAGACAGTGTTTACAAAAGGTCTAAAAGATATTACAATGTGAGACAATCAAAGTATCTACAAGACGATTACAAAATAAAGAGGATGAACATAAAAAAGATAAACTTACAGTTGTTCAGATCATTGCAGGAAAACCATGCGGCTGGGGGAGGGGCGACACGTCATAATGCATTAGCACAGAGCTTCACTACTTCAGGTGTCCAGGGCAAGAGAGGGTGCCAACTCGGATCCCACAACCTTATACCCCCTGGTCGTGACATCACTAAAGGGGCATAGTTATGGAGACACTCCTCTTTTCTTCAAAGGAGCATTTTGCTACAAATTCTGAATTGCATAACTCAGAGATGGAACGACCTACAGTAACATATGGCGTACCATCTGACGCCGCATGACGTGGGCGTCCCTTTAAATCCAAATGCGAAGTACCTGCACCAAGCAGCAACGTAGGACTACATTTCTCGGATTCTGCTGGTGAAAATTCACTGGGTATTGGCTTTAACGATGAACATACAGATAGGGAAATTTCATACTTATAACATAAACGGGTGTCGAGTTATGCCCTAATGGTTAGATTCTAAATCTGGGCCATCTGAAACAAAGGATTGCTTTCTGCTGATTACCACATTCTTTAGGAAGGGAGAAAGAGAGGTTTTGGGTTACAAGCAGGGGAATAGAGTGAGCTAGTGAGAGCTTCTGCTGAGAGGGGAGGGAGAGGGGGGTCAGAAGAAGGCCCCAGTGTGAGTCTGCAAGAACCTGATGAATGTAGTAGAGGTCACTGTGAGTGGAAGGTTCTGGACGGAACTGTGAATGTGGGCAAAATTTGGGGGTATCATTACAGCTGCATGTATACCAACTTAAACCAAGCTCAATTTTTGTGTTTTTCTTTGAACTTTTACATTCAGCATTGACCTCAGTGTGTGAATAAGGGCACACAAAAGGACCAGGTCCCAACCTGTGAATATCAGTCTGGGGAAGCCTTTAAATGTAATTACCAGCTCAGGAGAGGGAGGCCACACCGCAGCTTGCACAGAATGCAAAAGTATGGAGAAGTGGCAATGTGTGGGTCTCAGTATGTGAGAAGGGGGAGTGTGGGGGGCTTAGTATGGAAAAGGTGCAGAGGGGGCCTCAATATTGAGAAGGGTCAGCTTTTGGCAAAAGGGCAGCATAAGTTGGGAACATTGAGGGATCAGTATGGAAAGAGGGCAGCATGCTGGTCTCAGTGTAGAGAGAGCAGCATGTGTAATGCATAAGGGTCTCAGTATGGAGAGGGGGCAGTGTGGGGGACAGTGAAGGAAGGGCTCCATATAGAGTGGGGTAATGTCAGAGACAGTGTGAAGAAGGGGGAGACGGTGCGAAGAGGGTGTAGCATAAGGTGGGGACAGTGTGGAGATCATTGTTCATAAGTGAGGAAGGTGGTATGGGCTTAACTCATAAGAAAGGACAGTGTGGAGTTTTTCATTTTAAAGCAAGTAACGTGGCAGTCCTAGTTCACAAGGGAGGGCAGACTGTTTGGTGGCCATAGTATATTGGGGATGGTGTGGTGGTCTTAGTATATAAGGGGAGGTAGGGTGGGATTTTTTTTTTATTATACTGTACAAGAGGATAGTGTAGAAGCAGGGAGCACAGTGAGGAGCAATTATTTATTCAGGGGCACAGGGTTGTGTTTATATATTTAATAGGGAGGAGGAAACAAGGAGTCACTGGTGACAAAAA
>VIAB01030720.1:11360-21741 GCA_009801035.1 Oophaga pumilio
CTTTTATGATCCTGATTAACCTGCTTTGTTTATGCTTTTTTTTTGTGAAAATTTGACATCAATTTGGGCAAGGGTGTCCATTCTCTGCGGTGGTAAATAGGCGCAGTAGTGTTGCTATGCAGTTAGAACTCCGTGTTCTCACATGTTTGCCCTGCTGATCCTCTGCTTGGTGTGATGGCTTATTTCATGGCATTAATCATTATTCTGCTTTTCTGCATGTCATGAACCAGCACTATGCACGCTTACTGTAATACACTCCATTTGTGTTAGTATTGTGCTTACATTTTGTCTGGAATCATGAATGATTTTGATATATGTGAATATTTTTAAGAAAACGTGGTCCACCTCATGTTTGAATACACTTTGCTTTTACTACCGGTATTCTCCATATTTAGAAAAGTGGATTCAAGCTGTTCAGATTAAAAAAAAAAATAGTACAATGCTAATAGTCTAGGGCTGGTTCCATGCCGCTGCAACGATGACCTCATGTTGACAGCTCCTATCACCACTGCAGCCATTCACTGAGGTGAGCGGCACTACCATCTGAAGGTTGAGGGCCCCTTTTCTAAAAGTGGAAAGTAGTTTTATAAAGTAGTAAATTCTGTTATGTTGGGTCTTAGAATGAGCTAAATATTGCATATACTATCTGAATGTGTTCCTAGAATCATTATTATGCTTAGTATCCAGTGTTGTACCCCATTGAAGTATAGTGTGGCAGCTTGTATAGACTTGACCAGGCCCAAACGTCCTAATAAGCCATAGTGCTGGAAAAGACAGTGGCAGTCTCCTACACCAAATACTTCTGTGAGAAGATAAAGTAGATAAATAGAAGACCCTAGATAGTGGCCAAACTAGCTATTCATCCCATTACTCAAGCCATGTATCATGCAGCCTGTCACAGCCATATACGGCTAATCTGCGACCAGAAATCTTCTTCTAGCCTATTAAGGAGAAATATGACATGCCAAGTAGATACAGGAGTGCGTCCTTTATCAGGCTTCATAAATTTTATATGGTTCCCTTGGGTAAAGTCCCAATTTTCAAGTAGCTGACTAGTAAAGGTATTTGTGTACTTGGCTTCATTTCCAAAGACATGTCTGACTACACTGATTTACTACATGGATCTTCTGTCTTGAAGTTCAGAAATAGTGAAAGATGTCGAATAACCTCAATATTCTGGTCCTTGATGGAACTCTCCCTATCTAAAGCTGAGAATAGTTAACTCCTTCCTTGCCCCTTAACATCAGGATGGCCAGAGAGGAGAAAGGTGTGGGTTCCAATGCAGCTTCTAGGGATGCATTAAGATGGTTTTTCCAGTTGCATATGTGTGCTGTACAGCTACAGACTACAGAAATACACCACTCATTCTGCAAATACTCAGATTCAGAAAAAGAATCAGTGTCACGTCTTAACTCTTTGGCTTTTTGCACCTCACAGAGACTGTTTCCCCAATTTACCACCTCTCCACCAGCTACAGTCACACCCCATGTCATTGTCCAAGGTCGGATTGTAACACCATTGATTTTATTTTTTTGCTCTCCCCAACCATGCACCTCAATTCTTGAACACGCACAGCATGGGTATGTTCATGTTAATGGCACCAGAATGTTTAAACCACTCATGAATGTCTTTCTTGTCTCTTCTTTTTTTCTTTCTCTCCCTCCACTTGGCTGTGTTCACTGGTCCCCCTTCTATCTTTCCACCTCTTCTCGTCCGTTCACCCCTAGGAAGCACGCTGACTGTCCACAGTTGCTAGACGCAGAGGATATGGTCCGCATGCGAGAACCGGACTGGAAATGTGTTTACACGTACATCCAGGAGTTCTACCGCTGCCTGGTGCAGAAGGGGATGGTAAAAACCAAAAAGTCCTAGGACTTTTTCCGACATAGACACAATGGTGAGAACGAATTTCTTGGTTCCTGACAAAGGTGTATGTGAACTTTATAACCGAGCATGTGTATCCTGCAGTGCTAGTGAATGGATTTATGTGAAAGCTGTTAGAAGATGTGAAGAGGCCTGCTTCCTCTTAAGGAATCCAGCTGAGGATCTTGGTTTCACACTTTGTGCCTTTTGGATTACCTCACACGTAATTGAGAGTTTCCAGAGACACTGTTCTTACATTGAACAGTAACCGCCTGTCCCGTGCCAGAAGTATTGTAGTACGCTCAGACATTAGAGACGAAAACATGTGTTTAATTTTTAGTAAGGTCCGAATTAATCTGCTAATTAACTTTGACCAAGGTTACAGACTTTATCTGAGCTCACAAATCTCCAAAGGTGCCCAAACTTTTGCATTGGCCCATTTTTCCTTTTTGTAATTTTTAAAATGTAAAAGATGAAACTATTTGTATTTTAAGCAAACACAATATCATCTTTATCTTTAGGCTTTTTAAAGATCATTTCATCTTCAACTTTCTTAACTGTTCTCAAGAACAGTCATTTTGACCATGGGTGCGCAAACTTTTACATGCCACTGTAAGGGCCCCGTCTCACATAGCGACACACCAGCGATACCGACAAAGATCAGGATCGCTGGTGTGTCGCTACATGATCGCTGGTGAGCTGCCAAACAGGCAGCGATCAGGACAGCGACACTGCAGGTAACGTTGCCTAGTTACCCGCAGTGTACGTTGGATACCAGCCCACTGATGCAGGGACCTGGTAACCAAGGTACACTTCGGGTTTCTAGTCGCTGCGCGGTGCCTGGAAACCCGATGTTTACCTTAGTTACCAGATGATCGCTGGTCTCCTGCCTGCCACATGTAGGGATGCGTGCTGGCCAGCGGGAGACCAGCGATCAAAAAAAAAAAAAAGTCCAGGCATTTCTGACACGACCAGCGATTCACAGCAGGGGCCTGATCGCTGGTACGTGTCAGACATAGCGAGATCGCTGCTGAGATCGCTGTTTAGCAGCAATCTCGCTATGTGAGACAGAGCCTTAAGACTCAAGCTGCTGAGAATCATGGCAGTCTATACCCATTGTCTTATGTATTACAGATAACTCAGTGTGCATTGTTTACTTTGGTCTGCCTGTATAAACTGGCTTTTAAACTACCGCAGATCAGCAGTCGTTTAGTTCCGCTGGTCAGTCCATTTAAAGTACCCTTAGTTTTGGAAAAAAAACCATGTATAAATGATCTCTTACATATGTATGGAAGCCTATATAGCAAAAACAATCGTTTCTTGTCGCTTTACGGGTTGAGAAGCCTTGCTCTAGAGTGAGAATGGCTGAGCTGTTCTCCTTTCTAATCCTAAACATGCTGCTAATTCAGAATTTCTGATTACTGTATATGAAAATCTACTTTTTAAATTTAATTCTCCATTTGAGTTATCTGTGGACATTAATATCCCTATTAATGTGTCTGCACGATTTCACACTAAAAGCTATATATACTGTACGTGTAGGTCTTTACAGTAGGTCCGATAAGGAGAAATCTGCATTTAAATTGATGGACAAATAGTTCTTCAGCCTGATTTGCAAATTTGAAGCCTCAGTCACTACGACTCTATTCCATGTCTAACACCACCTCCTCCTGTTTGACTGTAGGCTCCTTAGCTTGAAGTCACACAGCATAGACGCTGTCAGTCAAGGAGGAGAAGGCGATATTGGGTGGGGAATAGAGCTGTAGTGACAGAGGCTTCAGATCTACAAATAGTTTTAAATCCTCACCTGCATTTTAATTTTAACACTAATTTCTCAGTAAGACCGGGGTCACACTTGCAAGTGTGATGCGAGAAACTCGCATCAACACCCGGCACTTGGACCGGAGAGTGTGGCTGCATAGAAATACATGCAGCCGCACTCCGGTCCGAGTGTCGGCGACAGTGCCGGGTGTTGGTACGAGAGACTTGCACTAGTTTCTCGCATCACACTCGCAAGTGTGACCCCGGCCTAACAGGAATGGACTGATCATGCAAAGATATTGCTGTATTTGTATTTGAAAGAGCTACATGCATATAGAAGTAGTTTGGAGGGTGAAATCCTGCTGACTGATTCCAGCGCGCCGATCTGGCATTTGTCGAACATCCCTTCGGCGAATATTAGCTCCTCACAAATGGCACCCTTACAAAATCCAGCTGCTGCAGCATCTCAACCGGGATGACCCAGATCGGCACGCTGAATTTGCAGAATGGGCAAAACAAAAATTGGAACAGAACCCTCAGTTTACATAGAACATTATGTTCAGTGATGAGGCAAACTTTTTTAGATGGGCCATTTATATGGACACACCTAAATAAAATGGGAATGGTGACAGTTTTCTTGCGTAGGGTGTCTGAAATTGAAATCTGCTGCAATGACCCGGTTACTGCGTTCACCAGACATCAACACAATTTCTACCCCCTCCTCACATGTTAACCTCTGCGACATGTCAATGGCTGTAAATAAAGAGAAACTTGTAAATAACTCATGAAAGAATAAAGTTACGTTAAAACCAAGCACACCATTGTTTTTCTTGTGAAATTCTCAATGTTTGTGTTACATGAACCTCTTCCCATTGGGAAAAAATAAAGTTGGATCCAAAATGGCCGACTTCAAAATGGCCGCCATGGTCACCACCCATCTTGAAGTTTTCCCCCTCCCATATGCTAATGTGCCACAAACAGTAAGTTGATATCACCAACCATTCCCATTTTATTTTGGTGTATCCATATACATGGCCCACCCTGTATATTAGTAGTATTCTGTTTTTAACGTTTCCAACTGTTCGTTAAAATAAAATTATATGTTTGTATGTATAAAGTGTGTGTGTGTTTATGTATGTATGTATGTAATGTGTGTGTATATATTGCTGTATTTTGCGGTTAATAAATAAATTTTGAGGAGAAAAATAGGAAAAAAAACTTTTTAATTTTTTTAAAAGGGTGGTGCTTCTGATAATCCATGCATCTTATTGCTTACCAGGTGTGGTGGCTGCTGTGAAGCAGGGTCCCAGGGTCACTGCTGGCGGAGGCAGGAGTGGGGCGATGCTGCGACCCCAGACTGGGAGAAAGGGTTGTTAGGATGTGCGACGCTGCGGATGTTCGGTGGTGCGGGGGTCCCGCCGACATTTTGTGAAGTCCCGGAGCCTGCACTTCCATGGTTTACTATGCGATGGACTCCGGGAAAATGGCTGCCGGGGGCAGCGCATGCGCAGATGGAGATCTTGGCACTGACATCTCATCTCCTGGGATCTTGGTGCCGATATCTCCATCTGCGCATGCGTCATTCTCGGCAACCGTTTTCCCGGAGTCCACAACATAGTAAACCCACAGTGTCGCACATCCGAACACCCCCTCATCCCAGCCTGTGGCCTGCAGCAACGCTCTACTCTTGCCTCCTCCAGCAGCGACCCTGGGACCCTGCTCCACCGCTGCGGTAAGGTATAATTCGCATTATTAGACGCACCCCCATTTTCCCCCTCAAATTTTTCGGGGAAAAAAGTGCGTCTTATAATCCGAAAAATACGGTATGTATTATTTTTGTTTTATAGGAACTTAGAATTGCCAGGTGTCACCTGTATAGTAGAGAGAAGTAGCATATTGCTGACTGAAACTTTGAATTGTGAAAGAAATTTTCCTTTTGCCCTTGATTCAACAGGACAAGCTAGTATCCAGTTAGAGATCTACAATTTCATAATTGAATATATAGATAAATGATGCACAGTCGGATTTTCTGTAAGCGTATAGAAATAGAATACATTCTATAGTTTACTTGAGAATTTAAAAATCAACCAACTACAGTATAGTTTTTTTTTTGTTTTGTTTTTTTAAAGTAGTGTTTATACAAAATTGTGTAAAGTGATGTGTTTAATTGAGGATGAGCGTCACTGTCCGGGCCTCAGCCTATTATTTCAGAATCCATCAGATCACTGTCACACAGGGAGCATGTTAATCTTGGAGACTGGCCATGCACTTATATGGTGTGAGGAGAGGGGAAACTTTCTGTAAATACACAAACCCAATGCTGGAAATTATGACTCGCAGAGCTTGTGTATGTATCTGCAAAGATCAGGCTAATAACAGGGGCCCCTGCTGGTGTGTAGTCGTGCTACCATGTGTTTTGTATCCTATGTATCGTGGGTCTTCTACTTGACTCCCTGCTCTGTATCACCATGCATTTTCCCCTTTCCCCTCTCTAATTTGCATAAACATTGACTAGCACAAGTATACTTGTCCTTTCTGGTAAAAAACAAACAAACAAAACCTTTCGCATAGCGTGGTTTTCCTGTGGTAATCCCCCACTTGTTAGTAACCCTGCTCCTGGTCTGCTATGCGCTGCCCAGCTATTCCTCCAGCGCTGACTGTAATCTGCGTTCAGAATTCACTCTGTTCTTCTATGCAATGCATGGTTGTGAAATGTAGTCTGTCAGCCAAATTTCATCTTCTGTTCTTCACATCAAAATAGTTGCATGTGTATTTTTACTTAAAAGGGATATCCGGAACTTTGCAAAAAAAGGAAAAATGTACCTAAGCACTAACAGACAGGTAACTGTTACCTGCCTGTTGTGCCCAACACCATTCTTTCCCGGCACAGAGCAGTCACAGACCACTCTTGCCAGGGAATCAGAAGCCTCTGCTGACATCACATCCACAGAGCGGAGGCTTCTTTTCCAGTCCTCTCTGTCGAAGGGAAGGGACTTCTGAGGTCATTCTGATTGACAACCGGATTCCCACTGCCTAACTGGGGGAGCTGGCTGTCAATCAGAATAACCTCGGAAGTCACGCACTGTAACAGCGACTTCTGATTACCCGGAAGGAGCGGTCCATGTCAGTTACTTAGACTTTTGAAAGGTTTTTTGAAAACTCTTGAATATTTTATCAAAGTGAGAAATGTTCTAAAATAAACATATAAGCATTTTCTACCTCTTCAATACCATCTTAGTTCAGAGATCCCAACTCCAACATTGTGACCACTACAGACAATAACTGGCCTCAAGGGTTACATAACATGGCAATAGCATTAAATATGCCACTGACTGGCAGTAGTGGTCTTCTGAATGATGGATCATCACTTTTGCAGCCAGTGGGGATTGCCATAGAGGCAGCATTGAAACAGCTGGGCATATAGAGGGCACAGTAGATGGAAATGGAAACCAACCTCTTAAGTTTTTCTAGGTCAGCTCCATTTACCTGATTTTGCACTATGTAATGCATCCAAAGAAGTATGTAGGACTTAATATGGTGTCAGACATGTGGCCCCTGGTATTTAGATGCTGCTAAATGTCTGCAGAAGCTGTGGATTCATCTTGACAGGTCGCCTTGTTATACAAGTAAAGCTACAATTGACTTTATTCTGACTCACTTAGGCTGGTTTCACACCTGCGGATGGAGGTGCTGCGGAGGGCTGCGTACTTCCTCCACCCACCGCCGCACCTCCTCCGGTCCGCTCCACCTATGTCTGCATGCGGCCTGAGTACCTATATTTAACATGGGTACGCAGGGCCATGAGGATGAATGTGGAGGCCACTGCATGCGCCGTTTTGACGGTGCGGTGACCTGCGCCGAACGCAACATGTTGCATTTTGAAGCAGCCTAAGGACACAGCCCTCAGAGAGTCCTATAATCTGCTACTCATGGTAAAGGCCATACAAATTTGCACTAAAAAGTCCTATATCTCTGGACCCGTATGGCATATTAAAACAATAAAATAAATTAATTAATGAAACACTAAGTGGAGCAGCAAGAATAAAGCCGCCGTCTCACACAGCGATCTTGCTACCGAGATCGCTGCTGAGTCACTAGTTTTGTGACGCAGCAGCGAGCTCACCAGCGATATCGCTGTGTGTGACATTCAGCGACGATCAGCCCCTCTGCTGGGTATCGCTGATCATCGCTGAATGTCCTGGACATTTTTTTGATCGCTGGTCTCCCGCTGGCAGGCACGCATCGCTGCGTGTGACAGGCGGGAGACCAGCGATCCGCTGGTAACCAAGGTACACAGCGGGTTTCCAGGCGCAGGGCTGTGCCTGAAAACCCGCTGTGTACCTTGGATACCAGCACCCTGATGCAGGGAGCTGGTAACCAAGGTACACAGCGGGTTTCCAGGCACCGCGCAGCGCCTGGAAACCCAATGTGTACCTTGGTTACCAGCTCCCTGCATCAGGGCGCTCGTATCCAACGTGCACTGCGGGTAACTAAGCGATGTTTACCCGCAGTGTCGCTGTGCTGCTCGCTGCCTGTTTGGTAGCTCAGCAGCGATCATGTAGCGATACACCAGCGATCCTGATCGTTGTCAGGATCGCTGGTGTATCGCTATGTGAGACCCGGGCTTAAGAGTAAAAACTGTCCACTTTTCCCTATGGGATAAATCCTCTTTAAAGGGGTTTTCTGCCAGTGGAATCATAATTTGCAATTTGGACCATCAGACTGGTTGTCTCTGGCCCTTTGCTCTTTTCCTCTGTATGACCAGAGAAGCACAGGCACTGAAGCTGGCCATATCCAGCAATCCTGCCAGCTTCAGAGCGTCTCTTGCAAACTTACTGTGCTCCTTGCCAAGGAGATCGGTCACTGCTGATAGACTACATTGAAAAAAATCTTTCTGGTCTTGAAAACCCAGGATTTTAATAACTAAATTGTGAGGTTTCCTGTTTTTACGAGTACTTTGCACTTTTAAGGGTATGCCACACTAAACAACATCGCTAACGGGATCGCTAAAAAACGTCACTATTTAGCGATCCCGTTAGCGATGCTGTTGTGTGCGGCAGCTACCAGCGACGAGGCCCCTGCTGTGATGTCGTTCATCACAGCGATCGTTCCGAACCCTATTTTCGTCGCTGGCGCCCCGCTGGGTAAGTATATATCGCTGAGTGTGGCACCTTTTCTTAGCGATTTAGCGGTACTTTTGTACCGCTAAATCACTAAGAAGATCGCTAACGGCGATAGCGTCGTTAACTATATCGCTGAGTATAGCCGCACTCGGCGATATAGAAACAATCCCGCTAGCGATCTCATTAGTATGCGACGCTAACGAGATCGCTAGCGGGATTGTGTAGTGTGGCAGTACCTTTACCCATTTAGTTACTTGAGAATAACCTTTTCAGAGGCCTTATTCTGAAACATCCAACGGTTATTGCCAGCTGATGTCTGTACCTCAGAATAAATACCTTCCGTTTTTCCCGCTCTTTTAGCGAGCCCCAATCAAATTCAAATAAAAAAAAACGCCAAAACCTGCCGTCAAGACCAGATTAAACCTGCTCATGCTTTGCACAGCTAGCTTCCTGCTTGACCTTTTGACCCGTTGTGACTAAAACAGCAGTTAATAGCTCAGAGTATATAATAAACTAGCTGAAGAGCCCGGCGCTGCCCGGGCATAGTAACTAACTACGGTTAGTTATAACAAATTATAATGATTATATCTCTACATATATAAAGCTGAGTGTATAGCCCTGACCACTCCGCATAGCCACATTCACTTTAATATCCCACACAATCCCATCAGCCAGAGCCACTGGACTACTAATATCCCACATCGTCCCGTCAGCCAGAGCCACCGGACTACTAATATCCATCATCATCACCTTCAAAGCCACAGGACTACTACCCTACATAATCCCATCAGCCATAGCCACCGGACAACTACTACTAATATCCTACATCATCCCGTCACAGCCGCCAGACTACTACTACTCCTAATTTCCCACATTATCCCGTCACAGCCGCCAGACTACTACCCCTAATATCCCACATCATCCCGTCAGCCAGAACCACATTTATATATTAGATTATTTCACTACATCTTTTATGTCTGTGCGACCATGCACCCCCATTATAAACATGGGGGAGGCCCCTCAGGAAAAGTATAATAGAAACACGTCACCACTTCTGTAGTTATCACCCACTCCTGGTTTTTGCTTACATATACTGAGGTAAAATCCTGACCAAATGCTGAACGTGTGAACGTGGCCTTACAGCTGGGATGAGTAGAACCTTTTTTACCAGCTGCTTAACCCCTTAAATGCCACTGTTCATAGTAACTGCAATCCCAAAGGTCAGGATTTTGGATGAGTGTATTTTTACTCAGAGTATATTAGTATCATAATACAGTACAATATTAATGTACCTGATAAAAAAAAAAAAAAAACACACATTAGGGCAAAAAAAATGTAAGATAAGAATTTAATAATCTTTTTCCTTCCAAAAATGGAATAAAAGACAAACAAAAGTTTAGCATGTTTTGAATGCAATGCAGTCTAAACGTGAAAAAAACGCATTTTAATTTGAATGGTAAATGCTTTTACATTTTAAAGTTTAAAGGATTCTTCTGGAAAAAATAATAAATTCTTAAATCACACTTGCTCTGTCGAGAGAGGTAAATTCTATTATATATAACATGGCTACAGTCAGGGTTTCCTTCAGTGTAAGGGCCTGTGCACACGTTGCGGATTCCTAGCGGTTTTTCGCG